>JANHFT010009799.1:0-10302 GCA_032467955.1 Pseudoxenodon macrops
AAGTTTTTGGGTATTTTTCCTACTGCACATGTGTGCACCCACGCAGCGCACCCTGCGGCGCGGGAGGCAGCGAACAGGCGGTGAGGTAAGTTAGAACCCACCCCTACCTTGAACCCCACAAATGTGATCTGACCCGTATGAAAATTCACTTCGGGAAAACTTAGCCAAATAGAAAATTAAGAGATATACAGTAGTAGGTGATATTCTAGAATACCAGGAGGCAGACAAATGCACGTATAGAAATACACACACAAACACACGTCTTCAATATGAACTAGGATGTTGGATCATTTTCCAGGATGGTGAAATAGATGGACTCCACCATCATGTGATTAAAGGGATAAAGAAGGGATCATTTCTGCAAAGTCATAAACCCAGCCTGTGTTCTTACTTCTTCTGCCCTCGGGAATGGTAAAAATTAGGGCCATCAAGTGAACATGCTTGGATGGAGGGCTGATACCAGAGAGTGCTTTAGATCAGTGTTTCTCAACCTTGAGAACTTTAAGTGGTGTGAACTTCAATTCCCAAGATTCCCAGCCATTCCTCTTCACAGTCTTAACCACAATCCTTAGTCCAACATCTCTTCCCTATGGTTGCTACAGACTACTATACTGGACACTGGAGGATCTTCTGGAGCTATGGCCATCAGGGAGAAATTAGAAAAGTGATATTTCATTAGTGGGTATCTGAAGTTCCCTTTCCATGATTAGAGACCTTTCCATACAAGCTTATGTTTCAAAACGAGTGGATTAGCCAAGCATTGCAAGGATGAATCACTAAACCTTGCTTCTTGGAGTCCATCCTTAAAGAAAAGCAGCCAGCACAGAATTCTGAGCATGTAAAAATTCCATTTGTCTATGGAAGTATGTAAAACAATAGGTCTGAGCTAAATGTGTATTATCACGATTCACCTGTCAAACTCTAAATTTGATTTCTTTTCTTCTCTTGCTAAAGTGCAATACCCTTGATGCTTTGCTTTTTATTCCAATGGGTTAATAGAATCTACTAAAAATGATTCTACTGCAGTGCAACCGTTTGAATAAAGGCCAAATGATTTTAGTTAAAGAGATTTAACCTTCTATCTTACCCATTTGGTTGAAAACACTAGCAGTAATGAAAAACAATGAAAGTGCTTATCAGTGCCTGGAACATTTTAGAAGAGCATTCAATAAAGGTTTGCTTGCACATATGTTTCTCTCTCTCTCTCTCTAAAATTGTATCTTAAAAGTTGTCCACTGCTTCTAAGAGAAAAACCTTCTCAAGGTGGCTTAATAGATTGAATAATAAATTCAATTCACAATAATAAAACAGTAATGGCTAATAAAAGCCACTAAGAGGCAAACACATGTTGCTCAGGAAAACCAAAACCTTCAGCAAAATCAGTGAAAAACATTTCGGCTTACAGGGACCTCTAAAATTGAGAAAGAGACAGCAAGAGCAAGCCTATTTTAAAAAGCCTTCTACAAAAAGCCTCTTAAAGTGGAGCCTCTTTAATACTTGAACATTGCATCTTGCAGTCATGGAGCTGACCCTGAAGGAGTTTACTCCTTATTGCTTCCTAGTTGTTTTCTTTTCAAAGATGGGCATATGAGGTGACTTTGGAGTAACCATATGGGTGAAGATGATTTTTCAACCAACTGGGGTCAACATTTCTAAGACTAGAAAGGTTAACTGGAGGTAACAACAAGAACATCTGGTCCATTGTATTGCTCAGATTGAACTCATGCTTCTGGCAATATCCAGGCAGCTGCATTTTGCACTAGTTGAAGCTACAATATTCTAAAGAATTTTAATACTATTTTAGAAAGGTAAATATATACCTGACTTGCAGGAAGAGTTTTTTTGTCCAACATTTAATTTAGAGTTGGTGTTCCTCCTTCTCCCAATAGAGGAGCAGGGAAGAAGACCCCAGACTAATTTGGTCAACTTTCTGGTACAAATTTTTAAGCTTTTTAAAATTTCTATATTGCATTCTCTGCGTTGTATATAATTCTTGCTCTTTCATAAAGCACAAAAGGCACTTTTGAGAGAACGCTGCAGCTGGATGTGTCTAAGTGATGGGTAAGTAAGTGAAGAAAGATCTGTCAGCAGGATATCCACTGGCCTATGGATCAAATTGGTAAAAAGCACATTTATCTCTCTCTCTGCCTCCAGATAATGCAGAATCCAAGTGGAATTGCCAGATGCAGGCCCATTTTGTGAACAGTTGTAGGTCTCCATCTAAAATAGGGTGACCATTAAAATATCTTAAGGAAGGAGGGCAGTAACTCTAAAAAAAGGAGATTATGATTGAATAAAGAGAATACAAATGAAGATGGATTTCAAAAATCTGAACACTATCTCAAACAACAATAAAAAATACATGTGTCCCAAGATTTTGGAAGCAGCAGAACGCAGATTCCGAGATTTGCGAGTGGGTATTTCACACCACCCAGAGACTACCATATGAGGACAAATCATGCATTGTAAAGATTTCTTTATTTTTTTTACCATTTTATTCCATTTTATTCAGAAGGGTCTGATTAGAAAAGGGGGCTATCTCTTCAGAGAGGGAACCCCAGACATCCACTTGCATTGTCTTCTGTAATTAACACATCAAAGGAAAATTCAAAAGAAAAGTCGAGATACCAGAAACACATCCTCCCCTGTGCATAGGAAATCAGTTACACAAAGTGAAACAAACATCTTACATAGAATACCGTACAGGTAGTCCTCGATTTGCGATCACAACTGAGCCCCCAATTTACATCATTGTAAAGATTTCTTGGAGGTGAGAGATACTTCTTATGTAATCTACTGGATTCCCTGCATGGATTTCCCCTGTGACTATGTAGGACAGATGGCAAGGAACCTAACCACCAGATTGCAAAAATACAAGAGATCAGACGAGGAGACCCAAACTCATTGGTAGCCTCGCATTGCAATGAACAAGGACATTCATTCAATTTTGCAGCTACTAAGATTGTTGGCTGAGCCGGTACAAAAACAGCCAGGATAATGATTGAAGCTTGGGAAACGGACCCATTGCAGAATGCTGATTTACCACCAGTTTATCAGGTTCTTAGGAGCCAAGGACTTGGCAGCAAAAGGAAACAACAGCCAACACTCCAATCAACCAATAATAAGCCACACCCAACCAGGCACCACATAAATACTATGCATAGAATAACCCAAAGCACACAATCTGGTAAAGAGAAGTTCCCTAAGGATGGGCTTCAGCACAAATCTGAAAGCTTGAAAGACTAAACCTCTCATCCTGGTGACCAACCCAGACTGAATCCTGAAATAAAAATGTAATAAGATTAATGTAAGATGTGTAGTCATCAGACCTACATAGATAATTCTGCTTCTTCTTGCTCAATATGTTCCAAAGTCTGAATGTAATAAGGGTGGAAATTTCAGGCCAGACAGAAGTGTTATATACACCTGATGCAAATGTGTCTAATATTCAAGCTAGGCAAAAGCAGCCAAAGTCCACTAATTTAAAGGGGCAGGAGTACTGATTGTATTTATAGCCTGACTCAGTCACACTCTATCATCAGATCTGGGTGATATACAATATTACAAGAAAAAAATGTAATGAAAATCCCAAATCAAAATAATGATCAAAAATCCAAACCCAAGATGTAATATATTGGATTTGATGCCTCTGTTCTGCAGCAGGGAGAACTTCTAGGTATGTATGACTTGTTTCTCTATCTGCAGTAAAGCAACTTATCTAGCATATTGAAGCTATGTAGCTTCTACTGTTAGTTAATGAAGGTAGAGTTGTATTTATGGAGTCCTGAGATTATGACTGAGTATGATGTGAAGCCTGACAGACATCAGCACCCCACCTCAACCCATAAGACGGGGAAGAACCCAAAGATATGGGTTTTGGGGTTTTTTAAACAGCAAGTAAAAGCATTATTAGCCTACTTAGCAGTATAAGTTTAAAATTGCACTGGCAGTTGCCAAAAAATAAGGTGTGCAAGTTTGATTATGGATTTCAACTATTTGTTTTGCTTTAATGCCAGCTTGTCCTACTTCACCATCATGCAAACTATTTGAAAGTCAGCCAAGTATGATCCCCCCCACCCCCCTTAAGTTGTTGCTGAACTCACCGATCCTGGACAATTTTCTGTCTGTTTGAAACTTCACTTTTTAGGGAATGTTGTGGAGAAAATAACTGAGCTTCAGTTCTGGAAATCTTCAAAGATTGTCAAGATCTGTTTCACTGGGGGTCCACTGGGTTTTAGTACAAAGATAGCATTGATTGGAGTTGTTGACCTGTGGCAGAATTGGGATGGAGGTAGTGCATCCATCTTCACGCTCCTTGAACTGTCAGTGGCTTTCAATACATCAATCATTTTCTAGACTGTCTGCAACATTTTGGCAGGGACACTCTGTTGCAGTATTTCTCTCTTTTTTGTGTCTTTTGATAAACCATCACACTCACACATTCCCCTTTCAGTTCCAGTCTTCTATTAGAGTGGACAATTATTTCTACTTCATATCTAGTATTAAGAAATCAAGCCTGCCTGTTCATTTGCTCAAGAATGGCAAATTAGATCTTAGTGCATGGTATGTTCTCAAATCATGATGTCTAATTGAGGTATTTACCAATAGCAATAGATGTTTTATTTTTCCACTCCAAACTATGTGGACCAAATCACTGCTCAAGAAGGAATTTTACATTTTCAAAGGAAGGACATTCCACAATAAGGTTGACCTCATTGATTCTTTTCTCACTAATTGTTCAGTTTACTTTATTAAGTTGGGACATCTGGGCAAGGACTCATTTTTAGGGAAGGATGATTTTCCAGGTAACCAGGCTTCAGTTCCTCTAGTATTTTAAAGTTAATGGCTTTTTGAATCTGGCCATGAAATCTGCAGCATAGATGAAAAAGCACTAATGTAATATGATCGTAAAAGCTTCTCACATTGCTGCTTCAACTAGATGCTAAAATTACCAGACTATTTACACAGGTAGCCCACATGTAACACAAAATAGCAATGCTATAACTGATACAGATGACAATTGTCATCAATTGTGTCAGCTTTTAGTGACTGCATAGATCAGGGGTCAGCAACCCGTGGCTCTGGAGCCGCATGTGGCTCTTTTATTCCACTGTTGCGGCTCCCTATCGCTGAAAATATGCGTCACAACTGCCAATGTATGACACCCGTTGGCATATGATTTTTTGAGCTTTTTGACCCCTGGTAGGCCAGCCATGGATAAATCCAAGAAAAGAAACAATTCAGAAGAAAAACATTTAATTCAACTACATACGCTAGTTTTGTGGCCGTTCAGGAAATAGTCAGGCTTGGGAAGGGTTTTGTGGTTCCCAGTGTTTTCTTTTCTGTGGGAAACTGGTCCAAATGGCTCTTTGAGTGTTTAAGGTTGCGAACCCCTGGCATAGATAAATTATCTCCAGGAAGATCTGTCTCTTCAACTGCTCCTTCAGCTTTTCCACAGGTATAATCACCTCTGTGATTGTATCCATTTACTTTGCTGATGGTTGCCCTCCCTTTATAATTCTTTACATCTTTCTTAGGATTATAGTTTTCTCCAAAGCATTAGTCTTTACTTAACATGTCCAAAATATTATAATTTGAGACTGATTATTAAAATCTCAATGGAGAACTCTGCATCATTGTTTGTTTTTTTGGTTATCTAGATTCTAGAATATTCTCAGGAATGTTCTCCAACAGCAAAGATAACTCAGATAAACAGAGTTGAAAGATCCACCCAAAGAGGGTTGTGGACAATATTGACAAAATGAATTAGGCCATCCTTTAGCTACCCACTAGTTAATTTGTGCATATAAGAAACTATCTTCAGGTGATAATCAATAATCTCAAGGCTGCCATATTGAGAATGGTTAATCTAGAACAAGGCTGTCATACTCCCAGCCCACGGGCCAGATGCGTCACATGCTGGCCACATCCATGCCTGGTTTAGTGAAGGGGGAAAAAATCCCGATATATCATGTGATGCCACTGTGATAACATGAGTTTGACACCCTCGATCTACAACAATGTTCTATCAGATGCTTTGCAGCCTTATGGTATCTGCTCTGGATCTCCGTGAAGAGCTCCTCAGTGCTGAGAACATGGCAAGAACAAAACCAAAAGAAGATGGTAGGTACCATAATAAGAACAGTGACAAAAGCAATGAATGAATAATAGCACAGTGCTGTGGAAGAGTCTGAATGAATGATAGACTCTTTACATTCTTGTCCAACATCCTTCTTCTGTTTCCTTTCTAAGGATCCATAACAACAAAGCATTTTCTCTGTAACTATAGCTATTAAAAATACTAACAAAGACATGTCTGGCTTTCACACCTTATTTTCAACTTTTAGTACTCAGTTCTTTTCTAGGATATTTTTGCAAGAAGATAGTTTAAGCCTAGAGGACACAACACTGAGCCCATAATCACTGTTATTTAAAACACGACAACTTGTAAGTAGGTACTTTTCCTTGAAAATAATTTTAAGTTTGACTTGCCTTAATTCTCTGTGATGAAGAAATTTTCTTACTTGCCAATTTTGACAAAAGAATCTCAGTACTTCATGATTTCCCGAATCTTGGGGAGGAAATACGCATTGAACATTCATTTGAAAAAAGGATACGGAAACAGTTGAAAGCAACTAATTGCCAAGCATTCAGAAAGGGAGTTTTATTTTTTTTGCTTTTGAGTTGAGTTGTAGGCAAATTACAGTGCCGGAATATTTCCTTGAAACTGGTGAATGCTTATTACTTATGCTGTTTGCTGTAGGAACTCTTCTAAATTCTGCTTGCATCCTGGAAAATAAAGCAAGTATTGTGGAAAGAATATACATTTCTAATTAGTTTTTTTTTAATCCAAATGATTCTTGGATAGTCAGTAGTGCTATTCCTGGAGTTCTCATTGCCTAGATAAAAAAAACTAGGGCAAAACCAGCAGTAACTGCTGAATATTGCTGTTGCCTAAATTAACTAGTACATACGTGACGATGGAGTAAATGATAACCTTTCTGGGTGAAAAAAGCAGCATTCCTTAACAGCAACCATGGCAAAAACTGCAGATAAAAAGAGATTAAAAAGTAATCAGAAGCAATGGTCTACCTTGCATTTCACAATTAGTGGCATCTATACAAACAACAGGTAGGAGATATAAAAAGCTGCAGTGGAAAATGTTTTGATAATAGGTTAGCACTAACATTGTAATAAATTAGCCTTTAAGGCACTATAAAGCTCTCTTTTGCTAGACTGAAGTAATATAGTTATCTCAGTGCTAGGCATGCTTAAGTCAACAGAAATCGGGATACATTAACACAGCCTAATTGGGCAGGGTAGTGATTCTTATGTCTACACTGACAATAATGATCTTGGACGAAAGGAATTTTTGTATTAAAAGGATGGTAAGGTAAAGATAAAGGTTCCCCTGCACATGCCTGCTAGTCGTTCCAGACTCTAGGGGGTGGTGTTCATCTCTGTTTCTAAGCTGAACAGTCAAGTCAACGCTATCCTAAGACATTCTCCGTGGTCATGTGGTTGGCATGACTCAACACCGAAGGCGCATGGAGCGCTGTTACCTTCCCACCGAAGTGGTCCCTATTTTTCTACTTGCATTTTTTACGTGCTTTCGAACTGCTAGATTGGCAGAAGCAGGGACAAGTAACAGGAGCTCACCCCATGACGCGGTGCTAGGGATTCGAACTGCTGAACTGTCAACCTTCTGATCGACAAGCTCAGAGTCTTAGCCACTGAGCCACCGCGTCCCCTTAAAAGGATGGTACTATTTGCATTATTTTGAAAGATATATATATTTCCCAATGACCTACATAAGCGGAGGTGGATTCCTACCGGTTCTATTCGGTTCTATAGAGTAGGTAGTAACTCCGTGGTGAGGTCATGGAGCTGGTTCTGTCGGTGGCTCCATGGGCGCTGCCATCTTGGATTTTGCTTCTGCGCATGCGCAGAAGCTAGTTTTTGACTGCCGCATGTATGCTCATTCACACGCTTTCAGGCGCAACCCTGAACGAACCGGCAGTAGGAAAATTCAGAACCCACCTCTGCTACATAATTTGACTCTTCTAATCAGTATAATATTTTCAGATATGAAATATTAGTTATTTAATTATTTACGTTTTAATTCCTTACTTTTCTTTAAATAACATAAAATTACCCGCTGAGTCTTTATCTCTTCTCTTCCTTTTGCAACAGGGTTTTCCTGGCTACTTTCCCCCCAAATTAGCATTAAATGCAGGTGAGTAATGTAACCAGAATATCAGCCTAACATGTAGTGCATTACAGTAGTTCCTTTCAGTTACGGAAGGAAGGCTTGCTCACATGTATCCTTTTTTTTTTAATTGGCTCTCATCATTCCCTAATCTAATGCAAAGTGGGGAAAATGAAATAAGCATTTATAATTGCAAGTAATTGCAAATGATTGCAAGTGTGTGACGTGTTTTATCTGAACCTTCCACCATATTTCAAGTATACTTTGAGTGGGCTCTAACCTAGTTCAGCAAAAAGGCCTTGATTTAGCACAACAGTTCATGCTCTTAAGCTTATTGGTTCTAATGATAAAGTGCCTGAAGTGCTCTTAACTCCGTACGTTTGATTTGTAGCTGCTAGCTGCATGAACAACAAGACAAACCCTTTTTATTTGATATGCATTTTCTGCAGATAACAACCTGAAATATGAATGCTGTCAGAATGAAAAGGGTGATTCCTTCACATTGGTAGTAGGGACCATGACTGGTCTGTATGGCAAATAGGAGCTTCTTTACTCAATGCCTACAAGGAGAAGATCAGCTTGGTCTTGGTTGCGATTTAAATTGGTCAGATACAAATGGCTTTTGAATAAATGCTGAAAATGGTGAGCTTTAAGATCTTAAATAGGATTTCTTTAGTGTTTTGCAGCCTATTTCTTTACATCACACAATATAGGCTAAAAAACATTGTGTGATGAAAAGAGCACACGTCTTTGGATGTGTATTTTATTATTCATATATCAGAGATTAGCCAGTTTGTTATTCCCTCTAAAGGAAATAATTTTCCTAATTTCTATCCTAACTTGATAATTGTCCTTGCAATTGGATACCCTGACACCCTGTAAACACTTTGGGGACTTCCACTAGAGATATCTAGAGGAACTTTCCAAGGTTTTTTTTTTTAAGGTGGCAGAATGAAACAAATATCAAATATCTGATTAGTTAGCAATCATATTAATTATTTGTTGTTAGTTGTGAAGTCGTGTCCGACCCATTGTGACCCCATGGACACCGTTTCCTCCAGGTCTTCCTGTCCTCTACCATCTTCTGAAGTCCATTTAAGTTCACGCCTACTGCTTCAGTGACTTCATCCAGCCACCTCATTCTCTGTCGTCCCCTTTTTCTTTTGCCCTCAATCTTTCCCAGCATTAGGCTCTTCTCCAGTGAGATTAAATATATTAATTATATTTAATCCTAATTAAATATATAGGATATGAAATAAATAGATGATAATTTTGGTTTTGGACCCGTCTGCCAATTTTTGGAATAGATGGCTTGCCATTAAAAGTCAAGTATGTCCTTTGTCCAGAGAAATCTGTTCCCCTCTCACCCCACATCCCTCTTTCTTAAATTGAGGATAATAAAGATTGACAATTTCATTTTAGGCTTGTAACTAAATGCAATTAGGCTGAAAGCTCCTCTTGCTTATGTTTTACTCTCATGGAATCGATTTGATAATTCTGACCACAATAGAAGTCACTCATGAGAGTTAGTGCATTCCTGAAAGGTATCACCAGCCTGCAGAACTAGGAAGACAGAAGACAAACATTCTGAAAAGGTAGGAATCCAGTCACACAGAAGCTTAATATAGGTGAATTTCCAGCTGATGCCCAAAGATTCAGTTTGCTTCGTTACATAGTTGACTTAACTTAGATAGTTTATCACATTGACTAATGACTATGGGAAAACTAAAAATGTTCTACTGAGACATGTGTGAGAAGGAATTTATATCATTAATAGGGTTACCAAGAAAAGAAAAATCCTGGGCAAACACGAGGGATACAAAAATAAAACAATTGTTAAATTGATGATTCAGTAAGTAAACAATTTGAAAATGATTTACGGAAGAATGCAAAGACAGTAGCAACAAATGTATAGATAAAATGGCTTGTTATAGATAAATACAACTGGCCAGGAATTGTTAAACTTTTCTACAAAAATGTTAAATTTGATGTCTGTAAAACAATCCCTTTAACCCCCCCCCCAAAAAAGGCCAAAAACAAGATGGCAACACATGCACAGTGCCGGAATTCCGGCTTCTGCACATGCGCAGAAG
>JANHFT010009799.1:14527-26456 GCA_032467955.1 Pseudoxenodon macrops
TCCTGAGTTGGCGCAGAAAGAACATTCTTTGTTGTGCTTTTTTATGACATTTTTGATGTTAGCTGTCCATTTTAGGTTTAAAAAAGGGATTCCACAGATGACTTAGGGCAGCTACAAGCCATACTGACCTCATTTTCAAGCAGAGACAACTGAACTTTGGAAAAACAAAAACAAAATCCAGTTGCCTTTTGAACAAAAAAAGCACCTTTGGGAGAACCACAGCCTGGATGAGAAACTTCTCATCTATGAGAAACTTCATAGATATTTCCAAGTACCTTATGCCTTTAATCTTTGTTGACTAGAAATTGACAATTGTTGTCAAGATGTTGATAAGCACTTGTCAAGCTTTTCTGGAAGCAAAAGGTTTCCCTTTGGAGTGCTTTTTTTCAGTATTTCATCCAACATGTCATGCCTTCTTTTTAGGGTAGACTATCTCAGTCAGCTGCATCATGGGAATTCTCCATTAGGAAATGATTCCCACTGATCTCTTGCCAGGAAAGCCATTGCTGAGACCTGTGGAAGTTCTCATTTAGAAGGTGACAAACTTTGGGAGGGTCTTCTATCTTTTCCTCTTCTCTTTCACCACTTACAGAAGATCATTTAGGAACCCATGACTGCTGAATATGCTTGTTAGGTTTGCTTTTGAAGAAGGTATGCCCATTTTTGTTTATTTCCATGCTTATTGGCTGTCTTCAGTCTCTTTTTCCCCTAAACATTTTTCTTCTTTTGAAAACGTTGATGTTCCTGCTTGAAGAATATTGAGACTTTCCTCTTCATTCTTTCTGGTCTTACTTTGTTCAATGCCAAACCCAGATTAGAACATTTTTGATGATTTTATTTTGAATCTGAAATTCATTGTTTTGTTATCTACGTTTTGAAAAGATAGAGCTTTTTTTTCTCTGAGTGGCATTTTTCATATATTTCATATATTTGAAAAGGGTCAACATAACCCCTTTCAATCTTCTCTTCTCAAGGCTAAGCATATGCTATTTTTCAATCTTTCTTCACAGAACATTGATTTCTCTGAATCTGTTCATTCAAATTATTCTTAAAGTATATTAGTATTGGACATAAGAACTTCAATTATGTTTGACCAACTCAGACGAAAAAGGAACAATGGCTTGCCATGCTTTGAAGACTATACTTTTGATAATGCAGCTTAAATTTTGTCTTTCTCATAGTATACTTACAATCAGTTTGAAGTTAACTACTTTCCAAAAGTGTCACCTATTCCAATTCTATGCATTTAATTTCTGTTTCCTAAGTGAGGAACTTGGCATTTTTCTTAAAATTCACTTCTTTCAGCTGACCTACATAACCCGTCTAGATCACAAACTTCTTTGTTTTTATTTCTGTCCCCTATTTGATCAATTTTTGTGTCACTCACAAATACAATCAGCCTTCCTTCCACTTCATCCAAGTCATTGTTACAAATGCTAAAAAGAACAGGGCTAGAATTAAACCAGGAGTCAGCAACCCGCAGCTCTGGAGCTGCACGCGGCTCTTTCATCCTGCTGTTGTGGCTCCCTGTCACTCAAAATATGTGTCACAACCGCCAATGTGTGACACCCACTGGCACGCGATTTATTGAGCTTTCCGACCCCGGTCGGCCAACCATGGATGAATCCAAGAAAAAAGAAAAGTTTCGTAAGAAAATAGAATGTTTAATTCAACTACATATGCTAGTTTTGTGGCCGCTCAGGAAATAGTCAGGCATGGGAAGGGTTTTGTGGCTCCCGATGCTTTCTTTTCTGCGGGAAATGGGCCCAAATGGCTCTTTGAGTGTTTAAGATTGCCAACCCCTGGATTAAACCTTTAGGCACCTCATTTGTACTTTCCTTTTCTTTGATAAGCTACCATTGATGAGCACATCTGAAATACAGATTTAAAGTCAACTGTGCATCTATCTACAGATACTCCTCAACTTACAACAGTTCACTTAGTGGCTTAGTTTGAAGTTACATACAACGGCACTGAAAAAAAGTGACTCATGTCCATTTTTCACACATGACCATTGCGGCATCCCCGTGTTCACGTGATTTACATTCGGCTGCTTGACAACTGATTCACATTTACGATGGTTGCAGGGTCCCCGGGTCATGCGATCCCCTTTTGTGACCTTCTGACCAGCAAAGTCAATGAGGAAACCAGATTCACTTAGCGACTGTATTACCGATTTAACAACCGCACTTAACGAATGTGTCAAGAAAACTCATAAAATGGGACAAACTCACTTCACAAATGGTTCACTTAGCAACGTAAATGTTGGACCCAATTGTGGTCATAACTCGAGGACTACGTGTAGTTGTCATGCCCACGCTTTCACTAATTTGCTAATCGGAATTTCATGAGATACCTTTGTCAAGTGCTTCATGATATACTATTGCCACAGTATTATTCATATCTGATTAAATAGAGATAAGTTACTCTGCGGCTTCCTGGTAATGAATGATGACTGTATTTTCAGAGCCCTGACAGATTTATCTTTTTATGATCTGCTCTACAGTCTTCCCAGGTATTAGTGAAGCTGAACTTGCAGGTCTCTGGATTCTCTTTTCCCTCTTTTTAAACATTTAATGTCCTCCTTTAATTATCTAGGCTTCACCATTAGAGCGCTTTCTAATAAGAGAATGGCCAGAAAATTATAAAATATATATATACCTTTTTTCTATTTATATAAATATATAACTCCCCCATCATTCTAATAATTACCTGCAAATTTCCAATGGGCACCTACCTGGCCACTGTAAGTAAACAAAATCCTAACCATCATAATGAACAACCAGTTGCTGCAAGCTGTATTTGGAGTGAGGAATCTCTTTCATTTAAGCTGCTTAGTAATAAACTTTTACTGCAGGATTGAAACCAATTTTCGCTCTGTATCTCATGGATTTATGATTTGGCTGGGCAAAGCTTGAGGTGTCAAGTCCACTCAAGATGCCATTACACAATTCTTTGCTCAACACACTAAAGCTGACCAGGAGGAAGGAAGATGCACTAAGTAGGATGCAAATGAATGAGGCCCTTATTTCAGCCATTCCACCAGAAGACCTAGGGAGTATCACAGGAGGATAAACAGCAAACAATGTAGTCAAGATCTGTTATCATGTCTTGGGACTTACTTAGGGCAGAACTAGATGGTATTCTGCCATCTTTTCTCTCTCCCCTGCTTTCTTTTCTTTTTCTTCCTCTTACTGTCTTGCTGAATAATGTGTCGTGTTATCACCACTGCCTTCCTTTCTTCTTTATTTAATATCACTGACTATAAGACTAGGGAAAATAAACTATGCTAGCGCATGGGGATTGTATGAGATCCTGATGGTGGCTTGGAATTATTGGATAATCAATAGAAAGGCCTATCTAAAAATTTTAAGGAGAAAGAAGGCAAGGAAACAGAAGGGAATGACACACAAATATCTTATTTCACATTATTGCATATTGACAGCGAACAGTCTGGATCTGAGTGAAAAGCATTTACTTATTTTAAAAATGGAAAAGTGGAAATTGCTGCATTCAAAGTACCCAGGATATGGATTTTACATAATGACTTAATGGCATTGACATAAATGATTTTAAATCAATCACTGGATGTAGAAGCATTATGTGTTTCCAGATTAAGCTTCTGTTGTATAATTTTGCTGCCTCATTTAGGGAGCTGATGTTGTAATTGTTTTGAATTTTTCCACATGTTTTCCAGTTTTAATTCTAGGCAGAAAATAAGTGACCTTCAGAGTTATACAAAGATGAAAAACTTTAATATGATATGGCTTCTAAGGGATGGCTTCTCCTTGAAAAGGAGAATAGGCTAATGGTGGTTCTGGAGGGATGGACCATACAGCATGCAAATGGACTGGGAAAAGAACCAAACTAATGAAGGAGAATATTTGTACCTCACGATTGAAATGAGAAATCCTTGATGCTCTCTGAGCTTGGATGTTTTCTTGCAGACATTCCATTATCTAAACTAGCACTGATGATGTCACCTAGTTTGAATAATGTCTCCAAGAAAACAATCAAGCTCAGAGAACACCAAGAATCCCTCAAGAACCAAACTCCCATTGAGCGAAGACCTGATAGTTCAACCTCCCAGCTAGAATCTGTAGCACAACTTCTGAGTCTTTGACATACATTGATTATCCCAGGACTGAAAAGTGTAGAAGTCAAAGAGAAAAGGTCCACAGGAGTAAATGGGCAAAACCTGAGGTCTTTGTAATTCTCAGTGAGCCCTGCTTTCTGATTATATCTGAAGCAGGTAGATAACACTGGGAAGGAGGCTGAGAGATCTTCATCTGAACCTGCCCGGTGCTGAACAAAATATTTATTTATTGATTCTTTCAATTTATACAGGGAGATAATATCTCACTTTTATGCGACTTCGGGCAGATTTGGCTGCAGCACGTGGTGCCAAAGTGCTGATTCAACTTACTCATTCAGACTGCTGAATATGTCTTTTCTATACTGAATCTTAGTATCTAAACCAGGGGTGTCAAGCTCACATCGTCATGGCAGCATCACGTGACGTATCGTGATTTTCTCCCCTTCGCTAAACTGAGCATGGGAGTGGCCAGTGGGTGATGCATCCGGCTTGCGGACCGGGAGTTTGACAGCCCTGATCTAAACCAACTTTATATTTATATCATATTACACTCCTCAAATTCAGTAGAGCCTTATCTCTAGCTAGGACAGTGTAATAGCTCAGCAGTTAAGATGCTAGGCATTTTGGCTGGAAATCCAGCAGCCCAGGTTTGAGACCTAAGTGCTAAGTGATGGGGTGAGCTCCCATCCTAATCCCAGCTCCTGCCAACCTAGCAGTTTGAAAACATACAAATGCAAGTAGATAAATAGGTACCACTACGGTGGGAAGGTAACGGTACTCCATGATGTCATGTTGGCCACATGATCATGGTCTTTGGACAGTGCTGGTTCAATGGCCTTGAAATGGAAATGAACACCACCATTACAGTTGGCAACAACTAGCAGTGTAAAATCCACAGGGACTTCCTTTACCTTTACCCATTTTTAATCTCTAGCTAATATAATGGTACCCCACAGCTGCTTTGGAAGAGAACTATAGAAAAATCCCATATGAAACTCAATATTGCCCTATGACTCAGGTGGTATAGAAACCACAGCCCATGTTCTTTTGTACTGCAAGTCCTACAGGGACATTTGCCATCAGTAGATGGCCACGTCCTCTTTTTATTTCAATTTCTAGGGCCCTCTTAACTGTTTAACAACCAAGGTAAATTCATTTCTCTAAAAATAGAGACATTTTGTTACAATATGTGTAAGCTTCACCCACAAATGCTTGCTAAGAATTATTGATCTTAGGGGATAATTTTTCTTTGTGTGTTTTATGGAATGTATTTTTATTGGTCAAAGTTTTGTTTTGTTCTACTATTCCTCTTGTAGCATGTTGTTAAGGTTATTAACAGCTATGAATTCTGACCCGATGGGATAAGCTTTATTGTTTTCCTTCTGCTGAAAATATCACATGTACCCTGGATTATGGGTTACAGTTAGACCATAGTTTTCCCCATGATGCTTTTTCTTCTCTGCTTACCCCCAACACCTGGACAGAACATACAAAGGCCCAATACTCTCTGCCTCCATTTATTTACAGATTAGGGCAAATTTTAATTTCCTGAGGGAGAATTGATAGTTCTCTATGCTCTATCTCCTATTTCAAATCCTCCTGGGACTCTTCCTTCCATGCTTGGTTTGAGAGCTCTGTAGAAGACCAACCTATGTTGGTGGCAAGAAGGAACATTGGATTCCATGGTTGACAGGGTGGCCCTCACATCCAAGCAATCTTTCTAATCAGGCTTCTTGAAGTTTTCTCAATCACAGAATTTGATGCTGGCTGTGGTAGTGGGAAGCAGAGAGAATTTGGGAGGGTTGTTTAATTTGACCATTTCCTTATCTGATTGTTTGCAGTGTCCTTCCCTAGAAGTTGTTAAAAGAAACCCCAGCTGCTCTTTTATGGCTCTCTTATCTGCTTAGCTGGCTTAAAGATTGCATTTTGTTTTGTGAATAATGGGAGTGAGTTAATAACTTGCATTTCTCTCTCTCTCTCTGTCTCTCCTCCTGACAGTCAGCTCCTGTCCATTTATGAAAGGAAATAATTAGACATAGCCATCACTGCTTCCCTTTGCACAAAATCCTTTAAACCATCTTTCTGAAATTTAACAAAGATGTTTCTCACATAAGATTCATTAACATGTCATATTTTATTATTTATGCTTCAAAGCGACAAAAAAAGTTATGGGTATTTTATAACCACAATTTAAAAGTAGATACTTTGAAAACTTCTGTATCACTTTCTGTGCATTTTAACATGTTCATTCCTTACTAGTGATGCAGCTTCTTTATAAATATAATTCCAGTGTGATTAAAGAACCCTGTAGTTTAAAAAAAAACCTATATTGCTAAAAAATCCATGTATTAGTTTCTACGGAATCTAGCATGCTTCCTAATACTTCTAAGATTCATTAAGTCCTGAAATTTCCATCCTATTTTAATAAATGACACAACATTGGTAGTCATTTCTTTATGTTTTCTTCAGGTATAAATGTTTTCCAAATCCATGTTCTAGGACTAGGAATAAGATAGGACAGGTTATTCCATAGAACACTATTTCTTAATTTTTTTGGTCCCACGATTCCTTCCCCTTTTAAAAATTATGGAGGATCAATATTTGCCATCTCAAAAATTAAACTGAGGCATCCATCCATAGAAGTATTTATTTATTTATTTGTATAAAATAATACTAAATCCATTAGATACTAACATAAATGTTTTTCATGAAAAAAACTTGTATTTTTAACAAATAGAAAAACAATGAGAAGAATGTTATTGTTCTAAATTTTTGCAAATACCTTCCACATTTGGCAAATAATTTTGATTTTGAGGACCACCAACCTGAGAGGGTTTGGGGGAGACCCTCGGGGATCTTTGGCCACACTTTAAGAAATGCTGTCTTAGTGATCTCTGAATTGGACTATTTCCCAAGTGAACCCAGAACCAAACTTTCAGTTTTGAAAGCAGATTTGTGTACAGATGTAAATACTGTAGCAAGTTAGCAGAAGCACTTCGTCTGAACACAGAGAACATTATTCCATATCCCACACTCAGCCACACCCACATGCCATCACTTGAATCTAGCTCTCATCTAATTCTGAAGTGTCTTAGAGATGAACAACAGAACCCAGCATCCCCGGTTATAATGGAATAACAAATCACAAGACACCTTGAAGGTCTTCTAGTCCAATCCCCTGCTTGAGCAGGAAACCCTATATCATTTCAGACAAATGATTATCCAATCTCTTCTTAAAACCCTTCAGTGTTGGAGCACCTACTGCTTCTGGAGACAAGGTGTCCCACTGATTAATTGTTCTAAGAGTCAGGAAATTTCTCCTTAGTTCTAGGTTCTATATTTATACAATGGGTAGTAGTGAACAGGAAAGATGTTTGATCAACTTAGCAACAATACTGGTCTTTTAGAAGAAAGAGAGAGAAAGGGAGACGGATAGATACATCCACCATGTTATTCCCTTTGAACATGTAGCTTCATGGAAAAGATAACAAATGAGTAAGTAAAAGAAAAGGAAGCATATCTGAAACTATGGTAGTTTATACCAACACCATTTGTTGTGTCTCCCATTACCTCATTTGCATGAACCGCCGCTGGTTGGTTAAACTAGCGGCGGGAAAAGTAAAGCACTATCAGTGGCCGGCAGGCGACCAAGGAATCCCCTAAAAGTGGGTTCCCTGCAGCCTGCCGGCAGTCCAGATATTGCCTCCACCAGGAGCCATTAAAGGTAGCTGACTGTTCGCTATGCCTCGTGTCTTCCTTACTCGCGCAATCTAACACCATTCATTTAGTTCAGTTCATTAGTTCAGTTCATTCAAGTCATTTTTGCCTTCATTATATCTATAACTACTTCATACCCTGCCTTTTGTTCTTTAAACTTCTCAAATCTTTCTTTTTGAGGATCTTATCAAGTCCATCCAACTATGACTTCCTTTGTCTTGTCTCTTTCCTCGGGACCAATTCTTTCTTCTTTCCTATGTTGCTTTTTCTATTTGAAAATCATTTATGATCAAACCATTATAGTGTTCTTCTTTAAAACCAGCTACTTACCGGTATTTTTATATGTAATCTATTTTCATTTGGCATTCATTTATTATTATTCCCATCTCTTCTCAGAATTGGCAACTCAATATAGTGCCTCATTTCCACTGCATTACATTTCTGTTAAGTTTCTCCCAACATGTCCAACTTTCTCCTGGGAAGAAGCCAGCTTTTATAGCCAGCTATCTATTTGCTTTCACTATTTATACATAATTTGCATTTTTTCCTGTCAAGCACAACTACAGTACCTTGGTCTTTGAGAACCTTTTCAGAACCTTTCCTTCATTTCATCAATCTGTCTAAAGTTCACTGCAACTCATTTCGATTCTCTGAAAACAACATGGCAATAACTAGATAAAAAATAGAAAACTTAATTAATACCCCAACTTTATTCCATTCAATAATCAGCCTTCAGCTCCGTATTTATGCAAAACATTATATAATCGATGTGTTTTCTCTAAAACAAAAAAGTAAATATCTTTATCTCAGATTCATACAACAATTTGCTAGATACTGCAATTTTTCTTATCTCTAATGATCACCAGATGGGGCCTAGGAATGTGGTGGCTCACATGGTAAAGACGCCGGGTTGGAGGTTAGCAAGCCTGTGTTTGAGATCTGACTGCTGCTATGTGGCAGGGAGAGCTCCTGTCATTTGCTCTAGCTCCTTGACAGGGACATGAAAGGAGCCCCCACAAACATTCCTTGAGCAATGGTGATATTTCTGGATAATCCTTTCAAACTGGAAGCGCCTTAAATGGTCCCTCCAACATGAACGGGGAACCACCGACATTGACAGACATTTCTTATCATAGCTTTGATCAGTTGAGACTTTCACTTAATGTTTTTCAATGAAACCGAGTCGTTCTAGGTTATTAACAACTCTAGCTGTACCATTAATCATTGCTATTAACAGTGAAAATAATGCTGTTAGTGTTTGGCACAAGAAGATATTTCTATGGAAAAGAAGAAACAGGATGTTCTACCAAACCAGTGTACAGCACACTAGCTTAGGAGATAAGAACAGGCTGAGTTATACACAATACTTCTTCAAGAATGGGCGTTTTTGGCAGTGCAAATGGAAGGCTGCCTCTCTGCTTCTTCCCCCCCCCCTTGTAAACAATCTTTACATCGGTATATACATATTTACACATTTCATTAATCCCCTTCTTGTTTTGATTTACTCTGAAAGTGGTACATATTTCTAATACATAGTTATATTTCTAACCAATGTTTATATATTTTAATTATCTAAATATCCATCCATTTTGGATCAGACCTGTCTTAAGTGAGTTCCATTTTGTTTTATTTATTGTTCACCCTTCTTTTCCTCTAGTCAACTATACTGTCTTTCCCATGTTTTATAGTATTCTGTTTCCTCTTTTTCTTGTAGTTCTTTTGTAAGTTTGTCTGATTCTGCACATTATAATACTTTCTTAATCCAATATGCGTTCGTTGGTATTTGATCGTTTTTCCAGTTTTGTCCTTGCCGCCGTTATGATGTGAATGATCAAATATTGTGTTTTTCTTTCAATGTTTTCAGGTAGAATTCCTAATAAAAATATCTCAAGTTTCATTTCTATACGCTGTTTCATTATTTATTCTAATTGTGACCTACTTTTGTTCCAATATTTTTTGGCTTTTAGACACTGCCACCACGATTATATGTACCTTGGCTTTATTGACATTTCCAACATTTATTTTATTTTTTAATCTGACAATGTGCTAGCTTCTGTGACAATAAGTTGAATAACAACCTCTAAAATTAAAATTGTTCTTGCAGATGAAGGTATATATACTTATATATCAACGTAGAATTTGAAAAAGAATTGCAGAAAAGAAATAACTGGATGATTGATGAGAAATAATCTTTTTGAGATGATTGGCTTCTAAATTAAATTGAATAGTTCCAAATTAACATTCTATACTTTTATAGAAACAATTTTGATTCATCTTCCAAACAATTTGTTTATAATTACACTGTAGCTTATAATTATTTCCAACATCTAAAATTCCTACAAAATAGGAAGTAATAATTTTAATATATTGGGAAATTTAACTTGTGAGCCTTTGAAGTAATATTTAATCATCATGTAAGCATAGAAACCATGCAAATGCAGGAATCTGCAGGAGATGAGAGATGAACAATGTAGAAGAAAGAAATATATCTTTGTCGAAAAGTAGGTACCTAAATAAAGGATAATTCCAAAATAATTCTATGTTGAGATATTTTTTTTTGTGGTACTGTTATAATAACTGTTATGTTGTTATTATACTGCAGCAATCAAGAACCAGAATTTTATGGAAGAGAAAGAAAATAGATTCTGTTGCAGATGTGGAGACTACCTACTGTCTAATCACTCAAGATCCATTTAGTCCCCCTTGAGGGGGTCTATGCCAATTCACCATGGCCAACTCACCACAGCCAACTTGCTGCAGCCAACTCGTTGCAGGACAACTCGCCACGGCCAACTTGCCGCAGGTTAACTCGCTGCAGGACAAAAGTTACACTAATATCAACGAAATGGTGCAGTAGAAGGGACAGAATGAAACGTAAATGGCAAAAATTAAAATAATGTTTTATTTATTTTAAATAATATGATTCTTAAATTGCTCCGTAGTGAGTTATCCCGTGGTGAGTTGGCCATGGTGAGTTGTCCCATTCTGCCTCTTAAGTTTGGTCATCAAGCCTTGCTCACCGAAGCAAATGGAAAACAGAGGCTTGTACCCCTCTGCGCCAGTTGCTCGCCCTCTAGCCGCTGTTTTGCCATCATTGTCGATACCAGAGTTGGGGCAGCAGAAAGCTCTTCTGGCACTTCCTTGGCTGCACTGCTGTCTACTCCGTAAAGTGGCTGCTCCATTCGCCGCTGTATACATTACAGAAAATCATCAGAAAAAAAGGTTATGAGGAAACAGTTATAAAACGGAGCCATGCAGCAGCTTGGACACAAAACTAGTAAACATCTAAAGAAAGCAACCCTGGTGCTTTTAGAGTACTCTCCACATTTTTCTTAACAAAATGTAATAAAATATAAATTTTGGTGTTGCATATTTGAGAAGCAGAAGCCTAGGTTCATGTGATACCATTTGAATACATTCTTCATTTCTGGAGCCATAGGAATCCTCAAGAATTAACAAAACCAGATTGCAAATAGTCTATTGCTAGTTGTGCGATTTTTTAAATATTAAAACAAAATAAGGTAAGAAAATAAGTGCATTAAATCCACTGACGGCTCCATAAACTTGAATCAAAACTCCCAAATTACTGGACACTGGGGAAGAGTCTTTTCTTTTTCTCATTGTATTAATTATCACCTGTTCTTATAGCCATGGAGGCTATAAGATTTAAATATAAATAAAGTGATCCCCCACATTCCAGATACCAAAAGATTAATTATTCCTATTGACTCTAATGCACTGTTTTCTTATACTTCATTAAAATATTCTGTCTGGAATGTATTTGTTAGATTTATATTAAATCTTTTCTTCAAAAGCTTTGAGTTGGCCATTTTCTCTCCATAAGAACACACTGATTTTTAAAATACCCTCATACTTTTGGCTTCCTTATAGTGATAAAAGTCAAAGACAGTAGGCAGGCATGTGCATGCACATACATAGAACAAACAAATACTCTTAGGCTCCACTGCCTCTCTATCCTTAGAATCATTTACTGGACTGAAGCTTTCTCTCAGGATTTGACAAAGATCACATGACAATGGATTTAGGTGAAAAATGTTTACATAAGCACCCTCAAATACCATCACCTCATTTTTTTTCTTATGTTACCGTGTTTCC
>JANHFT010009800.1:35709-46462 GCA_032467955.1 Pseudoxenodon macrops
CAAGATACATTTGTCAAGAATGATAAGGTGCAACACGTAATGATAGTCATAGGGTACAAATAAGCAATCAGGAAACACATACAACTGCTTTATCTCTGATTGCTAGCATTATCCGTGGGAGAGATTTAGGGATGGTTTGTAGATTATGCAGGTGCCGTTGGAAATTCTCAAGTGTGTTTTCCCCTCCCCCCTTGTCACGGTAGACTACATCTCTAAGTATTTTTCAGAAAAGCTACCGTAAGTATCTGCAGGGCACTTTTGCTGTTAAAGAAAAGAGGGAAGAGAACCGGGAGGAGGATGAAGGGTGCAGAGGAAGATCAGGAGGAGAAAAATGAGTGGAAAATGGGTAGCAAATTCACATTTTAGGAATGCAAAGAATTCCATTCTTTGCCCCTTGTTGCTCTATCTGGAGGATGCAGTCAAGGTGGTTTCTGTGATGGGTGCAATCCAAGTGGACTGAGCTTCAATTCTACTTCCATGGTCCCCATCTTGATTTTTTTTTTGACCGTCTCTTGTGGGTAACCCTGGATCCTTATCATAGCTTCAATATCATTATGGCATAAAAACCCTGCCAAACAGGAAAACAATGGGAAATCCAGGCCTTACTCACTTTGATGGGGCCCAGGTTCTTTGCATATTCAGACTACCTAGAAAAGCTTCCGGCTTTCTTACAATCCCACATTTCTCCAGTCTGCCTTAAAGGATCATTTTCCATTCTCCAGGCACTTAGAACCTTCTCCTGCAAATGAAGCTGCTGTCACAGACTAGACAAGAAGCCAGGCTGGTTTTACAACCCTGATTGGAGGTCGGACAACATAAACCATACTGCACAGGTTGGACGACGATGATCACACATCGAGAAGGTGAGCTGCAATGTTCCCCTGCACCCTACTCGGTGGATAATTCAGCTTTCTCACACACCCCAATTTTCTCCAGTGTGCCTTACAGGATCGTTTCCATTCTCCAGGCACTTAGAACCTTCTCCTGCAAATGAAGCTGCTGTCACAGACTAGACAAGAAGCCAAGCTGGTTTTACAAGCCTGATTGGAGGTCGGACAACATAAACCATACTGCACAGGTTGGATGACGGTGATCACACACCGAGAAGGTGAGCTGCAATGTTCCCCTGCACCCTATTAATTCAGCTTTCTCACACACACCAATTTTCTCCAGTCTGCCTTACAGGATCGTTTCCATTCTCTAGGCCACGGGTGTCAAACTCGATCACATCACGTGACGTATCATGACATATTGTGACGTATCGTGACTTTTTTGCCTTTGTGGAGCCATGGGGCGTGGCCTGCGCATGATGCATCCGGCTCATTGGCCGCCCTGCTCATGGCACTTAGAATCTTCTCCTGAAAATAAAGCTGCTGTTACAGACCAAACAAGAAGCCACATTTATTTGGCAACCCTAACCAACAACATAAACCATCTAGAGATACACTGCACAGGTTGGACGATCACACATTGCAACGTTCCCCCGGGGACACTCCTCCTCTGACAGACAAGCCCCTTGACCCTTGGGAAGTAGGTCAGGTGGCATTCATGCTTTCACTTACCTGCTCATTGTCGCTCGCCCACCATTTCCCATACTCCCTTTTGGAGTGAAACACTCTATTTCCGACTTGTGCTGGGCCAGCCTCCTGTTTTTGTACCTAACAAAGCATGACAATGACAGGAGCAACAAAAACAGAAAGAAATGATTGTGGGCGTTCTCCTGTCACACAGCAGGGGCGCAAGGGAGAGGGAGGTGCATGTGCAAAACATGGCACACTTCCAAGGACTATACTCGCCAATGGGGACACAAGTCTCCAGCTTCAGTAAAGGACAATATTTGTAGCTCTGGGCCCTCGGGCACTTGAGTTTGGTTGTTTTCTTGTGGACCTTTCATTACCCAACTAGATAACATCATCAGTGCTACGTAGAAAGGAGTTAGGTTTGCTCTCTTGTTTATATAGAAGTGGCTTGCCCTGTCATTGTTGATGGAGATTTTATTAGACGTTTCTTGATTAAGCTTAAGGCGTTTCTATGGATGGTGTTAGGCTGCCTTCCAGCACTGATGATGTTACCTAGTATGGCTAATGAAATGTCTGCAAAAAAAACCCCCACCAAGCATGGAGAGCACCAAGGACCCCTTAGTCTACAGTCTTTTGGGAGTGGACACCACATGAAGGTAGGTAAAGGAAACTAGAAGAAAAGTCCAAGGAGGGGGAAAAAATAACCATGTGGCTGGAAAAGGCACAGCACCTCGGGCCCCTTGTACAAGTGCGTTTTTCTACTAGGAGGACATTTGGCACATCGTGGCATGCAGCTGAAAGTTTCAACCGTAAAATAAGATAATTGAAGACAGAGGCTTGGAAATGCACAGGCTACAAATAGAATAGAATAACAGAGTTGGAAGGGACCTTGGAGGTCTTCTAGTCCAACCCCCTGCTTAGGCAGGAAACCCTACACCACTTTGCCATCTAAGATTTAAAGGGGAAATGCAAACCACGGTTGCCAGCACGAGCCCTGGCATTAGTAGATTTCCAAAATATACTCTTCATAATTACGTTTTTGAAATGGCTGAGCATTTGTGGGGTTACCAAACCTCGCCAAACTGCAGCATTTTTTTCCCATGAGCTCTCACAAACCTTTACCCAGAAGAACTCTGACATGTGGTACATAGATTGGTCTCGTGAAAGATCCGTATGCGAAGATTATTGCTATCATGATTTGCTTATATAATTTGGGATTTGTTTCCCTCCCAAACAAAAATATTTTGAGGATGGAAGGACTCAGCACCTGAAAAAATAGATGAGGCTAATCAAATCCTTCTCTTTGCCAGAATAGCAGATAAATGACACGCTTGCCATAACCAGTCTGTTTTTTTTAATGATGGATAATTAATGGATAACAACTGCCAAACTTAATTGAGGATGAAGAGTTTCAAGAAAAAGAAAATATGGAGTGCTGTGTTTTAAGGAGTAAAATTGTGCAGATTGAAATGGATGGGCCACCATTCTTCTATGGAGAGACTCAACACAATCATCTAAACCAGTGGTCAGCAACCCGGGGGCTCTGGAGCCTCATGTGGCTCTTTCGTCCCTCTGCTGTGGCTCCCTGCCACTAGTCAGCGCCACAATTTTAAGAGGAGCTTCTGGTTGGGGTGGGTGGGGGAAGCATGACATGCTAGGAGGAGACTCTATGGCAAGGGGCGGGTTTTCTGGTTGGCTCCACAATTGATAGGGCTTTCAGTTAGGACAGGTAGAGGAAAAAGGATGCCGCGCTAGGAGGAGACTCTATGGTGGGGGGAACCAGACTTCTAGTCAGCTCCAGAATTGAATGGGGGGCTTCCGGTTAGAACCTTTGTGGCTCCCGGTGTTTTATTTTTTGTGGGAAATTGGTCCAAATGGCTCTTTGAGTGTTTAAAGTTGCCAACCCCTGGCCTAGGCAGTTAATGTTGGATTTGACCACTGAACTATTCATCGATGGTTTGCTGCCCTGTGCCACTTCTGGACTGTTCATGTGATCCTTCCAAATCCTGTCTCACCTAGTCTGATATGCAGACTTTATTTCAAAGTCCAGGAACCTTCATTTTCTTTTCTGCTTACTCATGTTGCTGTTTTGTTTGTTCCAACAGATTTATTGTCTTATATCATTTGTAATGTAATCTAATTTCCTTCTGAGCTCATTATTTCCTCTCTGATGTTTGGGAACCTCCAAGTTCCTAATATGTAGCCACAATCTTCTTATAGCCTCTGCCAAATCTTTGGGATCCATGTCTTATGGGAAGCTATTAGTCTTAATCAGTGCTGGTCTAAAGACTCTATGGCATCTTCAATTGGTAAGATGAGCTAAGAGCACTAGGGCAGGGGGTGTCCAACTTTAAGATTTGTGGATGTCAACTCCCAGAATTCCAGAGGTCTTAAATTTCCAAGGTTGGACACTTCTGCCTAGACAGCAGACCCCAATCTTTGCAGCTTGGTAGCCTGACTGGGGTGGGCATGGAAACTGTGTGAGCAGTGGACCAGTGTGCATGTGCATGTGTGTGCAGCTCGACTCTCTAGTGGAGCTAGATGCACATTCGCATGTGTGCCGTCCCACCACTAACCAGAGGTGGGTTCCTACTGGTTCAGACCAGTTCTATAGAGTAGGTAGTAAGCTGCTGGTGACGAGAAGGAGCCAGTTCTGGTCTGTGGATGCCGCCATCTTTTTATTTTTATTTGTTTGCGGGGGAAATTGTTTTTGAATTTTTCCAGGTTTTTTTCTTCTGTGCATGCACAGAAGCCGAGTTTCCGGCACTGTGCATGCATCGCCATCTTGTTTTAGGCCTTTTTTTTGAGGGGGGAATTTTTTGGAATTTTTTTCTGCTGTGCATGTGTGCGCCCACGCAGCACGGGAGGCAGCGAACCGGCAGGGAGGTAAGTTAGAACCCACCCCTGCCACTAACGCAAGTTGAATTGCTGGCCCACCAGTTGCGCAGCGCAGTTCTGAATAAGTCATGGCCTAGTAGTAGGCTGTGCCCTGGGGGTTGGGGGTAGGGGTGGGATTAAGCCCGTTCGGACCGGTTCGGGTGAACTGGATGCTAATGTAACATCTGGTTCACCGAACCGGTAGTTGCAAGGACTGGCTGGCTCCATCCACCCTTCCCCTCCCAGGAGTCTCCATGTAGCCTGTTTTGGATGCCAGGCAAGTTCAGATCCTGTGCAGAGGGCCTCTGGAGCTTGCGGGAGGCTGTTTTTGCCCTCCCAGAGGCTCGAAAAAACCTCTGGAGCTTGGGGAGGGCAAAAAATGGGCCTCCCAGAAGTTCCGGAAGTCCAGAAAAGGGCCTATTTCCGGCCTCCGAAGCCCGGGAAGGCCATTTTTGCCCTCCTGGAGGTTTGAGGAAAGCCTCCAGAGCTTGGGGAGGGTGAAAATGCCAACCCCACTGTGGTGCAGTAGGCCGAGTAGGCCATGCCCACCATGGCCACGCCCATCCAGCAACGGGGCAGAGAACCAATAGCTAAAATTCTTGAATCCCACCCCTGGTTGGGATTCCCACAATCCCTAAAGTATTGTGCTAAGATAATTTTGTTTCAAGTCAAAACAACCACCTAAACCACCTTCACAGTTCACATTCCTGTTTCTATCAACTTTCAACAAACTTTCATTTTTGCCATTTCCAGATAGTACTCAGGGTTAAGATTTTAAAACTCCACATTTAAAATTCTATTTCTGGAACCAAACTGTAGGGCTCCATGGTCTCTGACTCATTAATAACAGCTTATTTTAGTTTCCTCATTGTCTTGAATTCAAGAACAGAATCTTTTGCCTGTTTCAGATAAACTTGGTATTATGGGGGTAGGGTAGGGAGGGTAGATTATGTGATCATGTTACATTAAATATTTATTGGGTTTTCATACAATAAAACCTGTTTCCCATCCTCAGATACTGTTTCCAGGCAATTTCCCCCCATTATATGGTAGTACATGTGTCTTTATAGAAATTTTACTTGTATCTTGATTTATTTATATTCCCATGTATGTGTGTCCATGTTCAGGCTCGTATGGATTGGGACATGCAATGACACAAAGTTTATCCTACTTTATTCCTTGTGGCTGCTGTTTACAGTTACAATTCTGTAAACATTGACTTAGAAATTCTAGACAATTTCTTTAGAATCTTGAGTCTTTCTGTAATTTGGACTTTTAACCAATAATACGGAGACAATTGCAGAAGGAGAAAAAATGGGACAAACATTGCTGATCATCCCTGACTAAAGTAGACAATTCTAGGTCCCTTGAAAACCTAGAGCCAGTCGTGGGATACAAATAATTTAACAACCGGTTCTCTGCCCTAATGACCAGATGGGTAGGCGTGGATCGGTGGTCATGTGACTGGGTGGGTGTGGCCAACTCAAGGTCATTCACGTTGATGGGCACTTTGGCTTAGCTGTTACAATGTAATAAGGATTAACTAGAGAGCAGGGGTGAAATCCAGCAGGTTCTGACAGGTTCTGGAGAACTGGTAGCAGACATTTTGAGTAATTCGGAGAACCAGTAGTGGAAATTTTGAGTAGTTCGGAGAACCGGCAAATACCACCTCTGGCTGGCCCCAGAGTGTGGTGGGGAATGGAGATTTTGCTGTATCCATCCCCTGCCACGCCTACCAAGCCACACATCAGAGGTGGGTTCCTATCAGTTCTATCCGGTTCTATAGAATAGGTGGTAACTCCACAATGACATCAAGGAGCCGATTCTGTCAGTGGCTCCGTGGGTGCCACCATCTTAGATTTTGCTTCTGCGCATGCACAGAAGCTAGTTTTTGACTGTTGCATGTGCGCTCGCTCACATGCTTTGTGTGCGCACTCAAGGTGCCACCCTGAGCGAACTGGCAGTAAGAAGGTTCAGAACCCACCTCTGCACACCATGCCCACCAAGCTATGCCCACAGAACCAGTAGTAAAAAGATTTGGAGTTCACCACTGCCAGAGAGGCAGTTTCTGTAAGCAGGGCAGTAAAGATTAGGGTACAAACAACACCAGAATGTTTCCTTCCTGCCTTCCTTACAGGATTAGCCCTGTAAAGTGGAAAAACACAAAATAAGATTTCTTCCAATAACTGGTTCTCTGAACTGCTTAGAAAGTTAGCAACCAGTTCTGTCGAATAGATGTGAACTGGCTGAATCCCATCACTGCCTAGAGCCTAATTATTCCTATTGATTTTATTCTATTAACAGAGAGCCACATGATCAGACATCTGTTTCAGAATTACTTTTCACAGATACAAGAAGAAGAAGAAAACAACAACACAGAAGAGCAGGTAAATATTATTCACTGCCAGAGACTAGTGAATGGGAATCTGCAAAGATAAAGTAAGCCATCAGTTGATTATACAAATAGTCCCCAGGTTTAAAATATAAGGTAAGCTGGAACTTGTATTTAGAAATGAATTACCTATTATTGAAAATGATGGGTGTAATTTTCCTTCCTAAAAAATCAAACTACTGAAGCCACACAACCAGAGATGGGGTCCTACTGGTTCTAATCAATTCTTTAGAACTGGTAGTAACTCAGCAATGATGTCACGGAACCGGTTCCTTCGGTGTCTCCGTGGGCGCTACCATTTTGGATTTTGCTTCTGTGCATGTGCAGAAGCTAGTTTTTGCGCAACCCTGAGTGAACCAGCAGCAAAAAAAAATCCACAACCCACGCCTGCGCACAACACGCTGCTCTAGCAGTTCCTAAAAGAATGGTGTGGCTTCAATAGTTTGTTGGCTTGAGGAAGGATAATGCTGGCCACCATTTTTAGTAATAGGCCCCCTGTTCATATCTAGGGGCAGGAATTGTCAAATGTTCTTAACCTGGGGACTGAATCAAAACCTAGATTTAGTCAAGTTTTAGTTTAGTTCATTGGGCAACCCCAGAAAGTGGAATTTATTAAATGAGCCATAATTAAGGATGGAATGCAAATAGCCTACATTCTGTAGAAGATGCAATCATCTTCTTGTCAGTGGGCATGAAGCTGGTTGATAGCAAAGGGCTACAGAAGGCAGAAGATAATTCAGTCCCTCAATCTCTACAAATGAGCAACTAAGGCTTTTGAGTGAACTGCTGTTGATGAGTCAGTATAAAATCACTGATCAATTAAAGACACACTTACGACAAAGTACTGCAGCTGCCTGCCATTTTTATTTTCTACCCAGGGAACCTCTCAGGGACCCAAATATATATTTGAAATAACACAGCTACTAGAAACTGTTGCTTTGCTTGTAGCATGTCACTTTATGTTCTTTAAAAATTAAATATTTGATTAATCAAATAAAACAAGGACAGGAGGTTCAGTAGATACTGAAATGTTATGGAGGAGTTACAGAAGGACATGAAATGGGAGCAAAGTAAAAATTAAAATTTGCTTGGATTTCCTAATAAAACTAAGCATACCAATTCTTTAAAAAAAACAACAACATAAGATAAAGGTAAAAGTTCCCCTCGCATATGTGCTAGTTGTTCCGACTCTAAGAGTTGGTGCTCATCTCAGAGCCAGCGCTGTCCGAACACGTCTCTGTGGTCATGTGGCCGGCTGTTATTTTCCCACCGAAGTGGTGCCTATTTTTCCACTTGCATTTTTACGTGCTTTCGAACTGTTGGGTTAGCAGAACCTGGAATAAGTAACGGGAGCTCACTCCATTACGCGGAGCTAGGGATTCGAACCAGCAAACTGCCGACCTTTCTGATCAACAGGCTCAGCATCTTAGCCACTGAGCCACCACGTCCCTAGAAAAATAAACATAGAAATATATTAAATATATCAAATATATTTTGAAAGCCAAGGCTATAATTGCTTTCATTCTGCCTTGCTGGCAACTATCCACTCTTTTAATGAAGGTGGGTTAGGGCACAACAAAATAATTGGATATTTATAACTGAAATAAATCTTCCACACATGAACATTTTCAAAAGGTCTCTTACTTTATGATAAATATTTTCCTTGGTAAATCATTTTCACTTGTCTTTCTCTTACTTGCACATTGTTCAAATGATATATCTATCCATTTACTGTATGTATAAGCAAACACGTTGGCCTCCGTTCAACAAAGGATTAAGAATACTTTATACCGCTTGGACTGTCGTCACTTAATTTAGTTTCTGTCACTTAGCATAACCTTTCCTATTATGTTGTCAGTTGGGAAAATGTAACTGAAGAATTGCATTGAAGAATTGCTGTGCACTCCTTGACATTTTGTTTAGCATAATTGTTGTATTCAAATTAGAACAGTTCTTCCGTTTCACAGCTCTGCCTTTAAAAAATGGTTGCATATATATCTGCAGGGTTAAAGCATAGCATATATACTTTGAGCACTAACCAACCTAGAACTAAGGAGAAATCTCCTGACAGTTAGAACAATTAATCAGTGGAACGATTTGCCTCCAGAAGCTGTGGGTATTTCAACAATGAAGATCTTTAAAAAGAGATTGGACAAACATTTATCTGAAGTGGCATAGGGTTTCCTGCTTGAGCAGGAGGTTGGACTAGAAGATCTCAAAGTTCCCTTCCAACTCTGTTATTCTGTTATTCTCTTACACAGCAACCAAAGCTGATCGCTTACACTATGGGTATTCTATCGGCATATCTGCAATATTACTCCAAGACAACCATGTTGCTAAGCTGATTTACAATATAGCATAAAGATATCCTATAGGGGTCCCAATTTCATCCAGCCTGATCCTAATCATAGAAAGAATCAGAGACTTGTACATTTCTGCATTTTGTTGAATCCCAGAATTCCTGAAGGCATGCTAATATGGCCAGAGATCAAGGATGAAGGATTTTGTTTGGGGCAGCAACATCCTAGGACCATAAGCAAGATCTAATCAGAATCTGTATTTCTTTTAGGCATTCCCATTTAAAAACAACAACAAGATAATGGTCTCTTTGATATTATGGTTGTGATGTAGCACAGAAAAACCCAAGGCTGAGGACTGAAGATCCAAATCCACACCATCTTGCCAGGGTTCTCCCCACCCAAACCCTTGTAGCCTCCAGGTTCTCAGCCAACACTATAACAACGTCATCTGCATAGCTAGGGCTGGAGATGTATATTGCAGGAGGAGCCTAGGCCTCAACCTCTCCTCCTCACCTACACTGAAGGGAACCAGTCACCAGAGAAGGAGGAGAACCACTTCAAAATAATATCCCCCCACTCCCAAGCCTCAAAACTGATCCAGAAGGATACCAAGGTTGATAGTATTAAAAGCTGCTGAAGGATCTAGAAGCTCCAAAATGAATCCACCAACATCCACCCCAAACTCTCTGAAGACTACCTGCATGTCAGGGGTAGGTTCTAACTTACCTCACCGCCGGTTTGCTCACTCCTGCTCTCCGTGGGCTTACCTCACACGTGCATGCATTCGCAGTACAAAATATTACAACCCCCCCCAAAAAAACAGGTCTGAAAACAAGATGGTGATGCATGCACAGTGCCAGAAACTCGGCTTCTGCGCGTGCGCAGAAGAAAAAAACACAGAAAAAATTCAAAAATAAAATTCCCCCCCAAAATCCTCCCCAAAAAGATTGCAGTGTCCATGGACCAGAACTGGTTCCGTGACATCACCAGCAGCTTACTACCTACTCTATAGAACCGGTCCAAACCCGTAGGAACCCATATCTGCTGCAAGTATGATTAATGCTGTTTCAATGCTGTTCCCTGTTCTGAACCCAAACTGAAGAGAGTCCAGATAGAGTCTCCTTCATCTAGGGCCCTTTGAAACTGATCACCAACCACACACTCAACAATGTTCCCTAAAATGAGAAGGTTTGGAAACTGGACAAAAGTTGCCTAGCATTGTTGGGGCCAAGGGCAGCTTTTTGAGAAGGGGGCACACTACCATCTCCTTCAAGGCAGGTAGTACTGTTGTGGCCCGCCAGTGGCCTGTGCAGCTGGTAGCTGATTCAGACAGTGAAGAGGCTGGTGTGGTGATTTGCCAGTGGCCTGTGCAGCTGGTACCAGAGTCTGTACTCTGGAGGAGCGAGGAGGCTGGAGAAGACTCGGTGCCAGAGGCAGGTATTCAGCCGGGGCCTTCAGAACAGGGGTTTAATCTAAAAATTGTCCCTACCGATTCTGTGGGTGTGCCTTATTTTGTGGGCGTGGCTTGGAGGTCAGGTGACTGGGTGGGCATGCTTGTACACTTTACACAGACAGAACACAAATTTTTGTTTACACTTTACAAACACACAACACAAAACAACACAACTGACTCAGACACCATGCAAAAGCAGCTGTACTGACTC
>JANHFT010009803.1:13192-25926 GCA_032467955.1 Pseudoxenodon macrops
TTCTGAAGGCAAGCTTTTCCATTGGTTGATTGCTCTTGCCATTAGGAACTTTCTCCTTAGTTCTAGGTTGCTTCTTTCTTTGGTTAGTCCAAAGAATATTGCCTTATGGTGCTTTGGAAAGTAGTTTCATACACCTCGTCTTTGTAGGAGCACCTCAAATATCTGATCAGATAGATCAGAGGTTTACATTTCCAAGTTAATGGATACCATAACCATTGTTTTAGATCAGTGTTTCTCAGAAAACTGGCTCTTGGTCCACACAACTTAAAGTTGCTGAGATTGAGAACTCTGCTGCAGACTGATGATGTAATAATCCATGTGTTTGAACAGAAAGTTGGGTCTCTTAAAATCTCACAAGGGCCCAAATAGACATATTCATACAGTTTGGTCTGGGATGACAAAGCCACAGAGATTTGCTCTTATTTTTCCGCTAGAGAGTTAGAGACTTTAGGCGAAACAACAACAAATCCTGTGATTTTATTTGGGTTTGTTTGGAATGAATGAAATGTGTTTTATTCACTCGGGATCTGTGGGTGGACCGTTTTAATATAATAATAGAGAATAATATATTTTGCACTCGCTGTGGAGTTCTAGATTTTCCATCTTGTTAGAAATTGTAAGTAGAAAGTCAGATATGCTGTCGCTCTTAAATATTGTGATTATATGACGGCGCTTTGATCTAACAAATATTTTATTATGGCTTTTTAACTTTTAATTTCCCCTGCTTCTCAGGCAACAATAACAAAGAACTATGTCCTTAGGTAACATAACAACAGCAATTTGCAGCACTCTCTTTTTTTGGTGTAAAAACTAAAACAACAATCCTATATGCATTTATTACCTTAGGAGACATACACAACATTATATTGGAAGGCTTAATTGACTGGGGGATAAGCTCTACATTAGTAAACTTGTATAAGAGAGCCAGTTTGGTCTACTGCCGTGATGGTGAATCTATGGCATGTGTGCCAGAAATGGCACAGAGAGCTATCTCTCTAGGCATGCCAACCGTTGGCCATTGCTCTTCCAACCAGCTGGTCTTCGCACATGTATGCATGCCAGAAACTGGAAGACCAGGTGGAAACTGGAAGTTGAGCTGCTCTTCCGGTTTCCAGAACTCTCCCGTGTGTGTGTGCGCACTCCCATTTTGGCACTGGGTGACAAAAAGGTTCACCAACACTGGTCTAAGGCACCAGGCTTAGGAAAGCAGGAGGTTATGAGTTCAAGTCCTGATTTAGCCATGAAAGTCAGCAGAAGGACTTTGGGCCAGTCACTCTCTCCCAGCCCAACCTGTCTTACAGGGTTGTTGTTATTGTTATTGTTGTTGTTGTTGTTGTGAGGAAAATAGGAGAAGGAAGATGTGTTGGTTATGTTTGTCACTTTAGGTTATTTGTAAAAAATAATCAAGGCAGAATACAAAGAAATAAGATTCTATTGTGCATGTAAGATGCCGTAGAAGCAGAGGTGGGATTCAATTTTTTTTACTACTGGTTCTGTGGGTGTGGCTTGCTGGTGTGGGCGTGGCTTGGTGGGCGTGGCAGGGGAAGGATACTGCAAAATCCCTATTTCCTCCCAATCAGCTGGGACTCAGGAGGCAGAGAATAGATGGGGGCGGGGCCAGTCAGAGGTGGTATTTAGCGGTTCTCCAAACTACTCAAAATTTCCGCTACCGGTTCTCCAGAACTGGCCAGAACCTGCTGAATCCCACCTCTGGTTTATATGTAATGATATATTCTAGGAAACCTATCACACTAAAAGCTGCCCAAATCTTTCTTTTCTTTTTCTTCTCTCTCCTTGCTGAGCAGATCTTCCTTCCTTCCTTCCTTCCTTTCTTCCTCCCTCCCTCCCTCTCTTCCTCCCAGCTGACCAGAACTTGAGAAAAAAGCCAAGCTAGGTCAAGATGAGGCATTAGGGCACTTGTGTCATGCCGTTCTTCCTCCTGCAGTGCTTCCTTTTTTGTTTTTCTATATTGGTGTTTAGTGTGCTGGCCTTACAGAACAATGTAATAATAATATGATGATAATAATAATAATATGATAGCGTAATAGCTCCTACAAAGTATTGTCGCAGGCTAAAGGAAATGACCTGGTAGGCCATGAGTTTGAGTTGTGTATTTATGTTGAGCATAGTGTGTTCCATGAACACAGAAATTCTCTTTGGTTAAATTGGGTTTAGAATTCAGCATGTTGTATTAACCCAGTCGAGGATTAAAACAGGATGGGTAGAGACATAGGGACAGGCACAGGCTGTGCAAAAGTTCAGTTCAAAGCTTCACTTATAGAACGATTCAGGTGAACCTACATATTGAGTTGACTCAGGCTGAATTATGAAACTGAATCAAAGTTTTTCTATCTCCCCAATGACTCAATAGATTTTGACGCATCTTTATATGAAGATAAATGATGTCCAATTTATTCCTTGCAATGGGATGTATGCATAATTAATACTGACTTTATGACTTTCTTGTTTCTTGATGATCCCTTTGTCTCATCAGCTGAATCAACATTAATGTATTTTGATAGGATGGGGCAGCCGACCCTTCCCTTGGATTGTGTTTCCTTCCTTGTTACTGCCTTGCGCTAGTAACAAAAGCTGAAAAATTCAAATAAGAGAGAAAAAGCTCTTGATAAATGCTACTGCTATTTTTATTCCTCCCCAAAAGTTTCAGCAAGGGACAGTTTAATATCTGATGAGAAGATGGAAAGGCATGATCAATTAAGTCAGAGAAATAAATGAGCAATTTCCTCAAATTTTTCTAGAGGAAATTAAAAACAGATAAATATTAGTTTTTTCAAGAGAAGGACTCTTCCTTAATGGTATATTTAATGAACAGCTCTCTGGGAAATGTTCTCTTGGAATTTCTTTCCTTAGGCTTCAATGATGAAAAGAAAGTATGAAAAGATTACAAATGGATGGAAAGAAAGAGGAGTGTACAAGAAAAGATAGGCCATCCATCCATATCATTTGCCTTTTTTTTTGTAACTAAAGTACAAGGAGCTCATATTCTGGTCTTAAAGATCTCTGTGGAATTCTCTTCTGCTTTTATATATTTTTAAATCAAAATATCTTCAAACTGATGGGGGAGGATAATTTCACTAGATAGCAACCTTTTTATAATATATTTGTGCTTGGAGTTTTTTTAGGATGGGGCAGAATGAGGGAAGAATACGGGATTAGGAATTTTTCATTCACTTTTTCAGCCACAAAACTATAGTTTTTTGCTTGTTTCTGTTTCAAAGTAAGACAAACTATTACAATTTTAGGCAATTGTACTGCCTTTTTCTTTTAAGTACAGCTGGAAAAGACTTGAAGGGTGAAAAAAGAATGAAAGAGGCTGCTCATGAACTAATAGCTGCAGATTGCTCACAAGTGCTTTGAGCAATTTAATTCTATTGTAGTGGAATTAAGTGACAAGCAATCGGCAATTTCTGGCATTGAAATTAGTTCTCAATGTCTAGATGTCTGTAATTGGAATTTGGGATTGGTTCATATTGAAGCTACCTGAAACTTGGGCTAAAAATTATTTGATGATGTGCATCATAACTTCTGGAGCAGTTTTTAGGATTCTCCAAATTTATCCACTGCCATTAGGTATATCCAAGTAATTTTTCACCATTTGATGTCATATCAGAATTACATAGTCTTTGATTAATGCTTTGAATTGTACCACCAAATACAAGACTGGCACAAACTCTACTGTGGCGTATCTTCACAGTAAGTGTAGGTAAGTGGTTTTTTTTTACAAAGCCCATCTTAATCTTCTTCTTTTTGCATTATGTATTGTCAGAAACTTTGTCTTAGCAGCTCCAGGGAGGTGGAAAATTTGCCCATATGTTGCCTACTTTATGATATTCTGAGCCATGCTTTGATCTTCTCCCTTATTCCCAAATTTGAAGACCAGATAAACTGTACATATATTATCTCTTGAGGGATTCTTCAGTTACATTTCAGGTTGCAAAATATTCTAACAAGCCATACAGTTCTGCAAAACTTACTCTCAGATGTATTGCCTTATTGTTACACAATACTTTTGGAGAATGGTTTTCAGTAGCAATTTTTTTCCTTTATTTGTAATGCTGATCCACGTAATATAGGAGAAATAATATCACATCAGTGTTCCAGAGCTAGTAGAAAAGTAAGCATCAACAAACGTTTTATGAATCTAAGGGAGTGCAGTATTTTTTCCTCCTGCCACTGTCCAGCACATTTTTAAACCCTTCAGGGTTTAAAAAAAATCAACAGAGGGATATTACAATAGCAATTACATGCATACGTACTATTCAGGTATTGAAATATATTTTCATCTTGAAATATTTCAACTTTGAAGCAGCTGTTTCAATTGTTTTGGATTCAAAACAAAATGCATATTGACCTCAAAACAAAGCACATCCGTTTAAAGTAATGCTTAGTTATTTCAAATGGCATCATTCTAAATGTCCCAGTCATAAAAAAAACCAATCTCATTTTAACCCCCAAATGACATTTTTAAATGACCTGAAAACAGTATAGTCTGAAACTTGATTTTTGGGCTTAGAAGTCAGTCAGTTTCCATTACTGAGAACGGACTTAAATCTGGGTTTCCCTATTCCTAGTCTATTACTTCATCATTATTCCACACTAGCTCTCTTTGGCCTATTCTGATGTTTCTTTTGTATACATAATATTTATATAGCCTTTTCTTTATTGAAATAATCAATGACTGTATATTGAGCATGCAAAATGACATAGGAAGAAAATTAGATTTTAGATTTTGAAATCACGACTTTATTGCGTTCATAAATAACCCAAGGCAGAAGCAGATGTATTTCTCCTTCCTCCTCCTATTTTCCCCACAACAACCATCCTGTGATGGAATGGAAAAACGTCTTATAGCCAACTCACCTTGGCTATCTTGCCACGACCATCTCATGGTGGCCAATTCACCATGGGACAACTTACAGCTGGACAACTCAGCACAGGACAATTCCAAGCAGGATAAATCAACACATGTTATGGCCCATCAGCTGCCAGCAGAGTCAGATGAGGAGGAGGTTGAGGGAGAGCCTGGCCCAGTTTCGGAGACTTTGGAAAGCTCTGATAAGGAAACAGCATCAGAGACCGAGGCAGAGCCAGGGCCTTCTGTCCTCCTCCAGGTGGAGAGGCAACTGCCTTTGGGGCCTGAGCTGAGTGAGGGGGAGGAACAGATGGGGCCCATCCCAGATGCACGTATGCATAGAGAGGAGAGGAGGGCAAAGGAAAGCAATAAGCCGGTTCTCAGGGAAAAGCAGACATAGGCGCTAGCCAGCCCCTCCCTGGCTGGGAAATAAATAGTAATAGTAATAGTAATAAATAGGGTTTGAGGATAGCCGGTTATCGCAGACAACTGTTCGTTTTCTAGTGTACAGAAACAATTTGGATTTCTAGGCCAGAACCAGGTCTGTTGGGATTAATTACATTTGGTTTTTGTTTATCCATGTGATTAAAAGACTGTTCCTGCCCTGTTTTGAAAAGGGGTTTGTTTTACTCGTGAGTAAGCAGCTTATCATTACTTGCGAAGGCTGGGTCAGAACAAGACAATAAATATTATCTGCCCCTGTTTTACGACATTATTTCTATTGACAAAAATGGTGATAAAAACAGTGGTGAGTAACATTTATCGCTTTGAGTTATCCTGCATGTCTTGTCCCGCTGTGAGTTGTCAAGATGGCCACTTGAGACGGCAGCAAGATAAGTTACAGGAGATGGTTGTGCCAGGTTAGCTGTAGTGAGATGGCTGGAGAGAGGTGATCATGCCAGGTTGGCTGTGGCAAAATGACCTTGGCAAATTGGCTGTGGTGAGAAAGCACTGACAAGTTGGCTACGGTGGGTTGGCCAAACCCATCCTGTGCAGTGAGTTGAGCTAGGAGGGAGGTGTGCCCCAAAGTCACTGAACCAGTTTTTATGCCTACAACAGGACTATAATTCACTGTCTCCTGGTGATTGGCCCAAAGTCCCCCAGCTAGCTTTTATGCCTAAGGTGGGACGGGACTGGAACTGACAGTCTCCTGGGGTTGGCCAACATCACCCAAGTGGAATAGAACTCAGAACTGCCCTACATATGGGGAAAAAATAGCGCTGCATTTTCTGCTTTTATGACTACAATAGTAGCTTGGCAGAACAGAAATATTTCTCATTTTGACCTGGAGTTGGTAGGAATTGGATTGAGGAACTTGTACAAAGAACAAAGATCCTCTTCCCCTAAGCTGTAAATGTTTCAGACTTCACTTGCATTATTGCTTATTGCATTCATACTTTATCGTTTCTCCAACGTGTTGGGAATAACATGCATACTCCTGGCCTCTAGAGAATTAAGCAGGTTCACCTGAGGCAGATGGCTATGATTTCATTTTGCTAAACAGCTACACAGTTTTTGAATTATTCAGTTCTGCTTTTAGATAAGCTGATGGCAGCTGTTGCCAAAAGAGCAGCATCTCTAATCATTAGGGTTAGGGGGAAAATTTGTTTGGGTCACTTTTCAATATAAATGTTAGGCTTTCTGAGCTAATGTACAAAGTGGAATGCAAATGTCTTCATTTTTCACACTTCTCCAAATTCTGTGGTGCAATGCTTTCATTAAAAATATATAAAGTGCACACATTATGGGAAAGGTCTGTGAAAGTCCAATAATAAGAGCAAATTGCTTGGAAAAAAATGTGCATATTAGAGAAGAACTCATTCAAGAATGCATTTTCATGAAGACTTTTTAAAAAAAATACAAACTGATGTGGAAAGGGAAAAAAAACCATATTTAAACACTGTCCCAAAGTCTACTGGATTTTCTTCTCGTTTTTTCTTTGAAAACATTCAGCTTCTTATCCAAGAAGCTTCTTCAGTTCTAACTGAATGGTGGGGAATGAATGAAGAAGCTTCTTGGATGAGAAGCTGAACGTTTTCAAAGAAAAAAAGGCCAATTGCCTTTTGCAAAAAAAAGCACTTTTGGGATAATCAATGATTGAGAATCTGCATAAACATACAACCCTACATGCAAACACTGTATATGTAAGAAGTGCAATAAACATTTCCCCCAATTCCATGGTATGGTGTGCCAAAATGAAATAATGTCAGCAATTACCAAACTTAAAGTCTTATAAGCATCCATTTCAAAATGTTTCCTAACTGAAAAATAACACACACCTATCTTTAAGCAAATTCCACAAGAATGATTGTGTGGGAAAACATCTACATTAGCACAAGGAAATGCAAATATGTATGTCTCTGCATGTAATACAGAATGTTGATAAACAAAGTAACACAAACACCATTTAAAAATTGATTGATATATTTTTAATCATGGTGTTACCACAATCTATAATTCTAAACATACTTATCTAATCTATATCAGTTGCTAAAAGGTACAACATGAAGAGGAAAATTCAATATAGTTCTGTTGCTGTTTTAGGTGAAAAAAATACTTTCTTCACTTTAATGATCATCAGTATTTCCACACTGCTTTTCAAATACTGTAAAGGGAAGTCTCAAAAACATTTGTAAAATATATTGGGACACATTTTATCAATTCCCATACCTACATATTAGAATATATGTAATGTTGCACCCTGTTGTTCTTAATAAACTGCCTAATCTATGCAATTTCCTAATGCTTAGATGATCATATTCAAGGGTAGATAAATGTGTTTTGGCGGTCAGAAATTGCATCATAAAAATCTAGAAATCATTAAAGGAAAGCTACAATTTATTTCATATATGGACTTGGGAAGAATTTGATATATTCTTTATACTGAATTCTACTTATTCTACTGAAGTGTACATCATACATACATTTTGTCTGAGCAAAACTATTGGCGTTCAACATCCTGTTTAGAAGGATAACTCCACCTGTTTCTGCTTAATTATTCATACTATTTTTTTTGTGCTCAAAAATATCCGTTTTGATGGAATTTTAACAAAAGTTCTGCCTGTCTCCTCAGATATTCCTTGTAATGCTCCTCTATAAATTTCATTTCATTTTCCTCTATGAAAGCCTAGTTTTGCTTCTTCTTTTAATTTAAGAGCTGTTGCTGATGCCTCCTCTAGCTGCCTGCATAAGCTCAGACATGGATTTATGTTAACATGAGCCTGTAAACTGCTGTGAAAGCATTTGCAAGTTGTGTGGAATGTACATTACATTAGAAGAGACAGAACATTTGTAATTTTTTAAAAATCTTGTTCATTGTGCTTTTTGATCCTTTCCATTAGTATAATACATTGGTTTTTCCGTGATTCCAAAGGAAAATTAAATCAAAATTATCAATTTGAATTGAACACACACACACACACACTTGTGCAGTGACCCCCCTCCCTCGAGTATTAGGAAAAGGTTGGGGAGATAAATTCTCTACTACTCATTTGATTGTTGGAGGATTTTTTGGTAGAGAGATTGCAAAAGCTATTTGAATGCTAAAAAATGAAAGATGTATGAGATGCTTCTCTTTTAAACAAGAAACCATTCTCAGTATATCAGGATTGCCTATAAATTCGGTGGCCTATTTGCTTTCCCTATATTTTCTTGAGTGGTGTTTAATGTTATTTTTATTTTATTCATTATAAAAGCATTCTCTGACTTTCCATTAAAAGTAATCCCCAAATGACATACAATAGAACAGAACCTATAAAATGGTTAAAAAAAACATACTACTTAAAGTCTAAAAAATAGCATTATAAAAACAAGAGCAATATACTAAATAACCAAGAAACATAGGTTCAACCAATAGCTCAGTCAAATAAATAGCTTTGTAGCTGACACTAAAAGATAAGAAGATTCCACATCAACTGTAACTGAACAGGGAGACTATATTACAGTTGGGGCACTTTTATCAAGATCATTCTCTATTTGGGTGTGAATGTCTATGCATTAGTTAAGAAAGTATTTCTTCTCAGTGGGTAGGCAAGAGAAAAAGTGATTGTGAAATATTCAGGTTCTAAGCTATGTGTTCTGATTTATTGTTTATCATTATTGTAAAAGGACCTTTAAAAGGTTTCCCTTATTACCAATAATAATATTGGATTGTTTACAATTTGGTATTTTTTATCCCACCATTATTATCTTTAAAAAACTCAAGGAGGCAAACATAGCTTATACTCTTTCCTCCACCTATTTTTCTGATTGGTCCAATGTCACACATCCAACTTTCATGTCTACGGCAGAACCAGAACTCACTGTCTCATTATTGGCTTAAAGTCACCCAGCCAGTATTCATGCCTAGAGTTGGACTAGAACACCATCTCCTGATATCTAATCTGGTTCCTTAACTACTAGGTCAAACTGGCTCTACAATGGGTATTCTGAATTACTTTCACCATGACCTGTTTATTTACTATTCAATTTAGTCATTCTTTGAAGGGTCTATAAACTGAGGTTCCAGGTTAAACCCTGAAGGGATTATTACTCAACTGTCTGCTCCAACTATTGTGGAGACACATGAAGTGAAATCATTTCAGGCCCTTAAATGTTTAGGGTTATAAATGCTTGGGGTTTTATAACAAAATAATTTATACCTCTTTTTTCAACTCAGTCATTGTATGAGATCTCTAGTTAGGTAAACCTTCTACAGAACTATATATTTGGAAAGAATCCTATTCTCATTTTATAAAGAAATACATTAAAAATAATAAAAACACTCACTCCTTTTGAGAATTGTTGTGAGTACTACTGTTGTCTTCTTGTAGAGCCTCTGAAGAGGTGATAGGGTGACAGCTGACCTGCAGAAGAGGTGATGAAGATTTGGGCTGTAGTTCCTCAGGGAGGCCTTGGACTCTCTTCCAGATCTCATGGCAAGCTTTATCCAAACTGTCCTGGGGAGTGTTGTGGTGGATCCAGATGTGTCTTGGGAATGGGCCTAGAGGGAAAGGGCCTTTGGAGTTGACTGCTGAACACTGAATATTGCTCCTACTTGTTAGCATCTCACTTTGAACATCAAGAAACAAGAATAAAATTTTTACAAAAGAGGAGAGTGGGCCATAAATTTTTTCTGTTGTATGTACATGTTCGTTAATATAGTATAACTTTTTTTAGATTGCCTAGAATGGAATGCATGGCAACAAACCTAGGTAGCCAAGTAACCATGGAATACTTGTAGAAAGCCAACTGATAGGAACAGCAATTGGATTTAGTCATACTGAGCCTCAAAGATCTAACAAAAGGGTAAGATGAGATTAAGTTGTCTCTGAAGAAGGATAAAGTACATATACAGACTGAAACTAGGTTTACTTCCTCCAACTGATATATCTAGATCTGCTTGCCATCAAAGGTATTTTTGTTCCTTTTTTATGGTTTTCAAATAAAAATATTAGATGCCTACTATATATACTATATACAGGGACACGGTGGCTCAGTGGCTAAGACACTGAGCTTGTCAATCAGAAATGTTGGCAGTTCAGTAGTTCAAATCCGTAGCGCCGAGTAACAGAGTGAGCTTCCATTACTTGTCCCAGCTTCTGGCAACCTAGCAGTTCGAAAGCATGTAAAAAAAATGAAAGTAGAAAAATAGGAACCACCTTTGGTGGGAAGGTAACAGCATTCCGTGCACCTTCGGCATTTACTCATGCTGGCCACGTGACCACGGAGATGTCACTGGCTCTTTGGCTTTGAAATGGAGATGAACACCGCTCCCTAGAGTCGGGAATGACTAGCACATATGTGCAAGGGGAATCTTTACCTATATATTCAGAGATGATCCATCAAATTAATTATTCTTATTTATTATTACTATTCATCTACACTATGCAGTTTAATATAAACAGAAGAAAGTCAGGGTTGAGGACTAAGTGTTTGCTATGTACACATGTAAACAAATATAGAAAAAGAAGAAGAAATGAAAGGGATGGATGTGAGTTTATTGATACATTTTTGGTAATACGTTAAGCCAAACTCTTAATCAGACACTCTGAAAAGAGTCTGAGGGAAAAGAAAAGTGAAACTAAAAAATCTATTTTTCAATAGCTTTCAAGGGGCAGTGTCCATTTTTTTAAATGACCACCATAGTTGTGCCTTTAAGTAACAATGGAGTGAAATCCAGAGTGACAAGTTACAAGGAGTTTAGCAAGAATCTTCCAGAAGACCAGACAGGTCACATTATTCAAATTCATCCTAGACACAGGTCTTCAAATAGGAAGAAAGCAACTCAAGGCATGAAAACAATAAACGTCAAAATACTTTTTTGTTCAGGATATACTGTTTAACTAAAAATGCTCTCTAATTAGACAACTATTTATTTTTTTAAATATCAAACTATTTTAAAATAAATGCTTATGGTGGAACCTCTATCAGAGATGGCAAACATAGCCATCAACATTGTGTGGCTTTAAGCATCAAAGAATTTGACTTCAAAACCAGAGTTTTTATCAGAAACAAATTATGTGGCTTCTTCCCCAAACCCCCATAACTTTAACCTTAAATTGATCTACCGTTGACCTCACCCCATTCCTAAGAGGTCTGTAAGGAGCATGCATAAGCGCACCAGCGTGCCTACCGTCCCTGTCCTAATGTTCCCTTTTACCCGAATCCATCTCACATACTCATAATCTTGTCTATACTTGTATCTGTTTTCTAATATATGCTTGACAAAATAAACAAATACATAAATAATAAATAAATAAAATAAAGAATGAAATAGCTTTTGCAAATCTGCCCTTATCTAGTACATGATGTACTCCAGGTTTTATGTGAGGGTTACCCTGAATTTCAAGCTAAAGCTTTTTGTCTGCTTCTGCTAGCCATGCTCCTATTTAAAGATGTACTTCAGAAGCAGGAAGCCTCTGCTACAGAATTAACACACCACCAAGGTAATTATTTTAGCAGCCTGAAATAATTGCATCAGTTCTTCCAAGGAGCTGGAAGGCAAGGTTTCTCCTTCTGGATCTGCACCTTCATTAAAAACACCGATAGCCCGATTCATAAATCAAAAGTTCTGCTTAATTACCATATTCTGTTACCGATCTGCTTTGAGACGCTTCTCCTTTCCTGGAAGGTTTTTTTTTTAACAAGCAATAAATCAGACCCTTCAATTTTAACTCACTTAGATCATATAACGGAAGGAGAAAAGAAAATCTAAGTGAGTTAAAACTGATGGAGAATATATATATATATATATATATATATATAATCTAAGTGCGTTAAAATTGATGGCTCCGGTTTATTGCTTGTTCAAAAGAGGCTTCCAAAAAGAGTCTCGGAGCAAATCAGTAAGAGAATAAAATAATTAACTTTTGATTTATGACTCGAGCAGAAAAAAAGATTTCTTTTCTTAAAAAAAAACCAGGGAAAGGTACAGTGGAATAAGTCAGGCAGAAGAGAAGACATCCCTTCTCTATTTATTTATATTTGTCAAATGTATATGGTCACCCATCTCGCATGAAGTGAATTTGGATAGTGTACAATTTTGGACTCAGGGTATATTTTAATTTTGTTTTTTTCTTGTTCTTCTTCTTCTCTTGTCTATATTTCTGATCCATCATCTTGATTGGGTTGTCCTTGTCATTAGACAGAGAAGATGGCCTTCTCGGGTAGCTTGGAAAAGAGCAACTAATGGTTAGCCTTAATCTTGGCATTATTTTATTGTTTTAAAAAGGGAAGCAGTGTTTTGTGGGATTTTACCTAAAGCCAAATAGGTTGGGTATGACGCAGGGGCTGCTGGAGGTTCGCAGGGGTTCGGGAGAACCTCTAGCTAAGATTCTGTGCAGTTCAGAGAACCCCCCAAATCTCACTCTTGACTGGACCC
>JANHFT010009806.1:6737-24348 GCA_032467955.1 Pseudoxenodon macrops
AAGGAGAAGGGAGGGAAGGAGGGAGGGAGAGAGGAAAGAAGGAAGGAAGGAAGGCAGGAGAAGGAAGGTAGGAAGGAAGGAAGGATGTTGGGATATTTCTTAATGATCCCTGGAAAGGGTAAAAAGGATTAATCAGATTCAGAGGTACCGGATTTACTCCGAATCCCAAAATGCCTTTCCTAAAAGTTATCTCATTGCCACTAATGTTAATGAAACGTGTTTTGCTCAGCAAAAAAAAAATCCATTCTCCTAAGGATTTCAAATATTCAGTGACATTTCTGTCATTGAAAGGTGATGTGCTGATCCAGTCATTATTCTGACACATGGCTAAATTAGCTAAATATATACATATTTCATGTTTGTTATTTCAAAAAGGCAAGTCAAGATTTCTTTCTGTAGCATGATGTGGCTTTGAAGTCTTTCAAAAGTTTAATCATGTTTGAAATTATTCTTCTAACGGAGCTCTCAAAGGTTTCATAGAGTCATCAAAACTGGCAAACTTAGATTGTTTTATTAATGAGATTCTTCAGGTTAAATTATGTTTTGTATTATAATCTCCAAAATTCTCAAATCTTCAATATGGTAATTTAATATATCTGTAAGACATATCTCGCAAGCACTACAAAAATCCCTTTGTTAAATTTGCATATTTTAATTTAATACGACGTTGTACAGTTCATTGTGTGGGACAGGATGTCAAATGGTACAATACTGCAGCACTTCAAAAAGCAAATAAAAACTGGTACCACCATATTAAATACACCGCTGGAGTTCAACCCAGTAGTTATTCACAGAGCAATCAGCTGCAGACTTAGCTGCACTCACTTGCCAGTAAAGCTCAATCAACTTTAGCAATAGCGCTTAGACTTATATACCGCTTCACAGTGCTTTACAGCCCTCTCTAAGTGGTTTACAGAGTCAGGCTATTTCCCCCAACAATCTGGCTCCTGACCTTGGAAGGATGAATGGTTCAGCCGGTAAGGATCGAACTCCTGGCAGTGAGTAGAATTAGCCTGCAATATTGCATTCTAACCACTGTGCCACCAGCTCACTGCTAACTCTGCCAACTCACCACAGGAGAACTCCACATGGCCAATTCACCACAGGGACAACTTGCCATGGGTGGCCAGAGGGAGAGGTTGGTGGTTGGGCGAGTGAGCAGGTAGGCATAGCGCAGAGTGGTGGTGGTGGCTGGCGACTTCCCATTTTTACATTCCCCACTGACACCACCGCTACCAAGCTCTGAGCTGAAGAGGCCAGGGATGGTGGTGGTTAAGGTGAGCGGTAGGGAGGTGTGTTTTCACACATCCCACCGTCACCACTGCTGCTATCACCACACCAAGCTCTGGGTTGAAGAGGCTAGCACTGATGATGTTGGATAGCGAAACATCTGCAAGAAAACAATCCAGCTCAGAGAGCACCAAAGACCCCTCAAAGAACCTTTGGCCAAGTCAATGCAATTTATTCAATAAAACACAAGTATGGCTTAATTTGATGCACGCGCCAAATCTACATTTTAGATCATAAAGTACATTTTCCCCAGTGGAATAAATATTGTAATTTTATGTCCACTGCAAAGCTGTGCCCCACAGGAGAATCAAACTTTTTCTGCTTGAGAAGTGTTTTCCAGCAGGAAACCGATACGACTTAAATCCCACTGCACATCCACATATGTATGAGACCTCAGTTCAGATATGTATGTAGGCCTGTACAGTTTCAAGGGATGCTTCCAAATGATGCTGGTAGTAAAGCATACCCTGAGGCTGCTTTTCAAAGCCAGCTGATGCCCAACTCACCCTGACCCCACCGCATGCTCCGAAAGTAAAATTCCCCAAAAGCTGCTAGAAGAAGCTTCAAAGCTGATGTAGAAGCCTCTTCTAAGCAATAATGAGCCACAGTGGCACAGTGGTTAGAATGCAGTACTGCAGGCTATTTCTGCTGTCTGCCTGCAATTTGGCATTTCAAATCTCACCAGGCTCAAGGTTGACTCAGCCTTCCATCCTTCCGAGGTGGATAAAACGAGGACCCAGACTGGTGGAGGCAATATGCTGACCAGAGGTGGGTTCCTAAAGGTTCAGTAGAACTGTTAGCGACCCGAACCTGCCATGACCTTGGTTCTTTCGGCAGCGCGGTAGGCGGCTCCATCTTGGATTTTGCTTCTGTGCACGCGCAGAAGCTTTTTAAAAGCACTGCGCATACATGCGAAGTGTGCCAGCAGCCGCAGCATGCCCCTGAGCGAACCGCCAGTAAGAAGATTTAGAACCCACCTCTGATGCTGACTCTATAAACTTCTTAGAGAGGGCTGTAAAGCACTGCAAAGTGGCATATAAGTCTAAGTGCTATTGCTATTGCTAATAAACGTGCCCAAGGTTTTATGATGCAAAGCACCTTCATGAGAAAAATCCAAACTTGATGAAGCTTCAAGGTAAATTGCATCACCTCTAAAGTGCTAAATGCACCCTTGAGACAAAACTCAGTCGCCCTGTGCATCCTTCACAGAAGTGCTCAAAGATGTACTTGAACGGGAGAAAGCAAAACACCTCTAAACTAATAGGCCTACGTTGCCGATTAATACAAATCAATATAGGTATCTCGGATAGCTGCTGAGAGCCATATGAAAAATGAACTGATTGGACTGTTCATTGGACTGATATGCCATATCTGCTGAGACTGAAAGGGGGGGTGGAAGCATATTTGTATGAATAAAATCCGGCACGGCACCTCTGAGCATTAATTTTACATCACAGAATATAATGTGTGATTCCACTCAGCATCTTTCCACTATCCATGTGAGGGAAAAGCTCAACAGGAACAGGCACGCAAAACGACTTGAGATTCAAATAACAGCACTGTAATTATTCCGTGGATAATTTACACATTTATTATTTTGAAGGCTTAGAATGGGGGGTGAAAGTTGCTAAGGACATCTATTCACTCGGTGATGCTCTTTCTCTCCCTATCAGAAACTTGCAGAAAAAGGCCAGGTGGTTTTTACCAGATGTATGAACTCAGTTTTTCATGGGGGCAGGGAGGACGACATTTTATATATATTATACTATTGAATTTTAACACATTTCCAATATCAAACAGTGCCTCTGATCAAAACATTTTTGAGTCGCTATCCCACATATGTGTCTCACCCTTCGGCTCATTCATTCCACTATAATTCAAAGCACCCAGCTCCAGAAAACATATTAAAAAGTCCAATTCTCACTACCTACTTTTTTTTACTTTGAATGTTTATGCTGCATCTGAAAATTCAAAAGCAAATATTTGAGTGATGCTTATCAAACAGTTGGCATTGAAAAACCTTTGTGAAAAAGGCTCGCCAATTGCTTTTTTATTAAAGAAAGAAAACAAAGAAGAAAAAATCCTAAGAAATGATTCACTTTAATATCCGATCGTTGTTTGTACAGAGCCTATAGCAGATCTGGAGCTGTCAATCATTTCCCATGCAGATGAAAAAGAAATGACCTGATGGGGGTCATTGCTCTTTGCTCACATAAAGTTGTCAACATTGTCACCGTACCTTTTCTTTTATTAGATTCTCCTTTGTAAAGAGTATTCCCTCCGTCTTCTTGCAAGGGTTAAAGGTTTAGCAGCAGAGAGAATAAACTAACAATTAGTCATTTCCATTGGATGGAGACAGCAACTTACTTGAAAGAGATATATAAACAGGCATGATTGTATACAGATCCTGTTTTGTTTTCCTGCTAAAGGAAGGCAGGAAGGTGTGGAAGGAGGAAGAAAGCTCCTAATCTCCTTGAATTTGACAAGTTTTAGAAGAAGGAGGATGGGGAATTTGAGGATGAGGGGGGAAGGAGAAGGACAGGAGAAGAGAGGAGGAAGGAAGGAAGGAAGGAAGGAAGAAGAAGAAGAAGAAGAAGAAGAAGAAGAAGAAGAAGAAGAAGAAGAAGAAGAAGAATATAAGGCAGCAAACATACCAAATCCTCTTGCCTTCAACATTATGAAGTGTACAGATTTGAAACCCTGCTTGATAATAATTAATCATCCAACAATACTTTTCACCAATAGCCTCAGTGCTATAGATTTAACTGTCCTTGCAGTTCATAGGCCTCTTGAACAACTCCTTTGTCTATCTAAGTTCAGAAGGAGGGCTTTGCCTTTGGAGATTCAAATCAGGGTTGGAGTACTTTGTTGGTCTGTTCTGTCAAGCTCTGAAGCTGATTTGTTCAACGTTTAAAACGGTAACATCAAGAAGACTTCAAAACAAACACGGCGTCAGTAAAGACATTATTATTTTAAATACATTCCTTCCCATTGTCAGCAGTCCTTACTTGTATTCACAATTTAAGCATCAGAGACCAATAGAAATGATTGAGGGTATGTGGGGCTTCTATAGATAAATTTAAAATTCACAATGTGTATAAATACAGTATACTTTTAAATATATAATTCTAATGGATTAACAGCCCTAAGTTGTGGGTTTCCAGGGTAGGCATGGAGAACTGAAGTTATCTCTGCAAAAGTTATAGTGGACCCTACGTAGACTGCTTTTCCAGAACCTTTCCAGATAAGCAGAGATAAGGAGATCACCCACATATGCTCTGGATGGGTGGTCCTCATGAGGAGACTGCAGGACAGCAGTCTTCCATAGGCTTGAACATCAGGAGAGAGAAGGATTAGCTACTCACAATTGCAGCGGACCTTTTACAGGATAATGAATTCAAAAGAGAACCAGGAGACTATGAGTTCAACTCCCACCTATGCACAAAGCCAACTGGGTTACTTTGGGCTAGTCATTTTCTCTCAGTACTAGGAAGAAGTCAAGGGCAAACAATTTCTGAAAAACGTGCTAGAAACCGGCAGAGACTTGTCCAGGCAATCTCCAAGAATCACACCTGGGGGAAAAAAAAGTTTGCATGCTCACTTTATAATCAGTTTTAGAAATTGCTTATTAACCATAAGATAGTTAATAAGCAATTTCAAAACCACCAGGAGAGTTTAGCTTCAACTCTGAATAAGAAAAAAAAATATGTACAAGTTTAAGAACGCATTTAAAACAAACAGGAGAAAGCTAAGATTTTGATCAAAGAAAGTTACAAATGGAGCAAGCATCCTCTAATATTTGGAATTTTGATATAAGATTTTTGAACTAAAAATAAAAAAAAATTGTTATGGGAACGAACATTATTTTGGCTGTCTTGACTCTTCACAAAGATCAGTGATTTCATGATTTTAGAAACTGGACATTAGAGGCACTAAAAATACAATCCTGCTGTAGGTATCCATTAATGGGGACTTACAAAATGGCATAAAATGTCATAACATTGGAAGTATTAAATGAGATCTTTGAAGAATGAAACTAGAAATTAGTAGCCAACTGACAACTGTCAGACTAGTGAACCCAAAACAAGGAAATACTCTTTTCCCAAAAGTAAGACTTTATTGGATGCACCATATTGGTACTGAAGAAACAAAACCAGTTCTGGTTTTCCTGCACAAAAGCAATATGTTAAACAATAGCTTTTCCTTCTCCTGGCCCCTGGGTGATCATATTGTCCAATTATAAGACGTCCTTTTGTAATGGGAACAGTCCGTCTCTTTCTCAAGCACCTGCAGTGGTGACCTTGATGGCTTCCATGCTCTCACGATCTCCCTTCCCACAGTTCATTGGCAAGTTGAAAAGCAAAGCGATTCAATCTTGACACCAAGATATTAACAGTGTCAGTCTGTGCAATGAGACAAAGAATTGATGAAAAATGAAATACTGCAACAATATTTGAATGAACTAAAGATGACCTCTGTTAGAAGTGACAGGAAAAAAAATACCATTAGTTTATTTCAGCAATTTAAATAAGACATTGGGTTTTCCCCCCCAAAGTTTCAGCAATTATTTACAGACTTTTTGCTGACACTGCAAGTGAAAAGTTGATGTTTTATAGATTTACTTATAGATAAGGGATGGGATATGGAATGAAGAGGTGTCTGTTTGTAACGAGTTAGTAACTAAAGTACTATCTACCTAGTAGACAAAGTTACTAAATTTGTCCATACTTTTTGTAATGAGTCATTTCTTTAAATATTTGTTTTCTTTTTATTATATTATTTCTTTTCTTTCTTCTTTCTGTTCTTTCTTACTATTCTTTTTTAAGTTTACTTTCTATCGGTTTTTACTATTGCAATCGAAATTCCTAATAAAATTATATACAAAAAACAGTCCTATTCTGAAATCATTTCCGTATTATGTATAAAAGAAATTGTTAGTAAGTTATTATTAATATAAAATAAAATTGAGAAATAAAACCCAGTTATTTAAATGAGGCATATTCCAGCTAAGCATAGGTAAGACTACAATAAGGCAAATTTATAACAATTTCATTCAATCAAACCTTTGTTACAGCAGAGTAATCATTGCACAGATTTCTGTTAAGTTGATTGAGAGCAATTATGCAAATAGGTACCTTGTTGCTATAATTGTTATATTCCAATCCTGTTTATTGTAGTGCATCTATAATTATATAAAATAATATAATTTATCTTTCTTTCTTTTTTAAAAAAAAGAAAACTTCCTTAGACTGTAATTTCCTATTTAGAATTTTTGAGGAAGTATAATTTATATTAGGCTGACATGTAATATATGTCTTTTTGTAAAAGTGATCTTAAAAATTTGAACTGCGAAGTTCAAAAATGGAGGATCCATCCCCATCTACTCCAAGTTCAACCTTCATATCATTCAGTCTAAATATCTTACATGGCCTTCTTCCAATAGACAGAATTTATGTAGTCTCTTCCTCAAGATTCTTGTGTTGCTGGCATCTCTTCCTTCCAGTTGGCTGAAAGGTTATCTATATTGATCAATTCATCTCTTTTTTGCTCCTTCTGATCAGTACTTGGCATGTAAAAAGAGTACAAATACTATCTATCATATTTGATGATTTCAGTTTACTAGAATTTTTCTCCCAGTGATAGAGTAAAAAGGGAGGGAAAAGCAACCACCATTATGACTGAATGTTGCAGCATTTTCTCCTTCTATGTTCATTTATGAGATATAATTAAAGCTAATCATCACTGCTTTTGGTCCAAATAACAGCTACAATTCTGAACAAAAGAGGTTTTCCATCTACTGTATCACTGGAATACTTAATTGCTTTTGACAGCATGGAAAAAATAGATGCATGTTCTTGACTCAGTCTATTCCTAAAAGAAGGGAAAAAATTATAAAAGGGAAAAAGCAGGTTGCAGGATTGGTCTTATATTTCTTCTGAGATTTGGGAAGACTTTTTTGAATTTACTGTATGAAGTCTCTGTAGACACTTTTGACAAAAGCTTTGAATTTTTCCCCCCTATAAATATATTAAGGTTCAGCTATCATTATTGTTTGAAATACTAGCTGATGACTTTGTGGTGCAGAGAAAAGACAAAGCCACAAAGAAAAGAAGGTAACTGAAAGTCGGGTGCAAGAAACTTTGAATTGTATAGAAATTAGTAGGACTGTTCCATAGGGATGTCTCAGCGGGGACTAGCATGCAAGCAAGGTCTTTCAATTAAAGCACATTTTTTTTAAAAAAACAAAAAACCTCTGCAGCAAATATTGATCTCAAAAATAAGGACCATCTCTGAGAAAAGGGCTGGGTTTTTATCCATGAACAAACACAAAGAAACCACACAGTAGGAAACAACAATGAAGGGAAAGTAGTGAGCACTGGAGAAATAGCACCGGATGGGGCCAGAGCATTTAAGAAGAGGGAATATGAATCCCTGGAGGCTAATGATGGAACACTATGAACATTGCAGTGCACAGATGCGTTCTCAATCTTCTTACTGCCGGTTCGCTCAGGGTTGCACCTCAAGCAAGCTAGTGCACACGCAGCAGTCACAAACTAGCTTCTGCGCATGTGCAGGAGCAAAATCCAAGATGGTGGCGCCCACAGAGCCACTGACAGAACCAGTTCTGTGACGTCACCGCGGAGTTACTACCTACTCTATAGAAGTGGATAGAACTGGTAGGAAACGACCTCTGTTGCAGTCTTTAAGGAATGAGGGCAAGTCTGGGATATGCTCTCTCACCTTTTTCTTGGCTTCAGAGAGAAGTTTGGGCAAGCAGGAGAGAGGGATGCTGGTGCCCAAGCTTTGGTTGGAAGTCAAGAGTTCAACAGCAGCAGCAGAAGGCAAAAGGAAAAGGGGGACTGAAGTGTAAGCCTGCAAGTAAGAGAAGAAAGGAAAAAGGAAAAGAAAGCTGAAAGCTATGTAGATAATTGGACAGGGAGGAGAGGAAGAAGGACCGAAGCATCATTTGGTGGTCCTATCGTACTTAACAAGGTCTTGAGTTAATGGTGATGGGTAGAATCTCCAGCAGCTCACTGAAAGACAGAAGGAAGGAAGGAAGGAAGGAAGGAAGGAAGGAAGGAAGGAAGGAAGGAAGGAAGGAAGTTCCTATCAGCACTTCCTCATTCATGTTGACTATGTCAGATGCAAGCAACTGGAACAGCTCCAAGGTTTATGTCAAGAGGTTTCTTTATTGCTAATTCAACAGTTCACAAGACTCTGGCCATACTTTCTGCCTGCCCTTTGGAAAGCCTGATGTAGTACTAAGTGCTGGCTCTTACATGCTTTTCCCTCCTATGGAGTCCAAGATGGAATACCACTAAAGTCCACCTATTGTGCCTCCTTCCATTCACCCATTGATTCCACCACATTCAGGGGAAGGAAGTGCTTTTTGACCTCTCAATGCACTTGGCACCGGGAAATCGGTGCCAAGTGCTGCAACCACCTTTGCTTTTGCTGGGAGGAGGAGTTTTCCCTCAGTAGCAGACATTTCCTCATCCCCAATTTCAAAGAAAGGCATCAATTCTGTCAGAGAAGAAAGCATCTTAGCCGCAATGGACTCTCGATATTTCACAAAACAGCCATTCTTGACCATTGTTGGAGCGACTGAAGTACTTTGGATCAGCACAATGTTTGGTCCTGAAGATGAGACAAAACTAGGATCATTTTCTATGGAGCATGAAAGGTGGTGTTTTGTTCTCAGCTCAATACATCTGCTTTGAACTCACAACATTTTGTTCACCCTTATGCTGGTCTCCGAACATAAATAAATAAAAGTCTCTCTCCTAGCTGACAAAACATTACCTGCCTAGGCTTAAAATGTTGTGTATGGCAACATTATATATATATTTTTGTTAGATATTCTTTCTCTAGGCAAGATTATCTGCATTAAAGAATCTCCCCTTTCTCTCTCTTTTGCATTTAAAACACCCCCAAGAAAATTATATTATTCATAGTCTCTATGCCAATGGGAAAGAAAGAAAAAATAGGGGGGGGAAAGGCAAAACCAGGTATTTTATCAAATACAGGTTGCTATTTGGAGCAGAATGAACCTTCAGAATCCAGAGTATTTCCAGTCCATGTGAAAGACAAATAAATAGCTCCATTTGCAGCCGTGACTTTAGCTCACAAGCTTTTTCTCATGTGCCTGTCAATGTAAGTTATTTGGTAGTACAATTTATCTGAACTGAAAACAGGCTTACCTGCCAGCAGAAAACAACATTTCTTTTCCAATCTATTTATCCAAATTAAACTTTTATTCTAAGACTGTCACGGTAAGCTGATAACTGCGGGCTGATGCATTTTGTGTAATTTTTACATAATGGTGTCTCTTTCTTTGATGCCTGCTTGGGAATGGAATAACAGCATTTCTATCTGCTTTCTTTTCTCAGCTGGTTTATTTGTGATCATTTGCTTTCCACCCTCAAAATGCACACAGATGGACCATTAATTCTTTTTTTATACACATCTATAGCTCATTCCTAAATATTGTAGATTAGAAGTATTTCCATAATATACTTTAATGACTTAATTATTCGTTGAGAGACAAAAGTAAGGCTTTAACAGTCTGTTTTGTAGCTGAGTGAAGAGGTTAAGAAAGTGGTGGTGGGAAAATGATGGCTACCTTCAAAGCACAAGGGTTATTGTTTCACCATGCGCCATGCTAGATACTGTATTTTTCGGAGTACAATATGCACCTGAGTATAAGACGCACCTTAGTTTTTGGGGAGGAAAATAGGGGAACAAATCTGCCTACTAGGTATTCATCTCGCTAGCGTCCTTAGTCTGGTCAGCTTCAGCACATTAAAGAAAACACACAATACAAAAGTTAAAAAACCCATTAAAAAACAAATATTAAAAGTCTGGCCCTATTTAAAAATCCCCTTTAAATTAAATTAAAAATCAAATTTCTGTCAAGCCAGCCCTGCCCGATGAAATAAACACGTCTTAAGGGAGCGGCGGAAGGTCTCATTTTAATAAGCCCTCATTTTATTCTAAGCAGCTTCCATATCCTCTGTTCTTACATCATGCTTGGCAACACTGAAGCTCCAAGATGGCTTCAGGGTTGACATTACTTGGAACCCTGACAATGCTGTTTGGCAATTAATGTACCTTTTTTTTCGCCCATACAAGGCTTATACTTTCTATTCATGTGGTTGTTTTACTGCCAACCTAGTTTCTTCTTTCCTTGTCTTCTCAGATTTTACTCTTAGCCAATAGTCTTGTGCCTCATGTTCAGAACCTTTCATCATACCCTTCGCTAATTCTCTCAATCTTTCTTATGAAAAAAATAAACCAACCATTATTTTGCAATCTCTGCAAATTCACAGAATCATAGACTCAAAGGGCTGGAAGGAACCTTGGAGGTCTTCTAGTTCGATCCCCTGCCCAAGGCAGAAGTCCTTCTTTGACTCATTGCTTCTTGTCCTGCCCTCATAAGTCCTGCCCTTATGGCTGACCCTGAGTTTGTTTCCCATATCTCCTATTACATGCCTGAGTGCTCTTTCCTTCTCACCACCACCATATTAGTAAGCTGAAGCTTAAACCACATTTCCCCCCTTAAGTAGGTACTTACTGATCACTATTTTAATTCATTCATTCACTCTTGGGTCTCTAAATGGCCCAATTGCCTTTTCTATACTCTCATTTTGTTCCCACACATCTATTCATGTTTCCTATCAGACTAAGATTTTTCTTTGATTGCATTCATTCAGAATCATGCACATTCCCCCCCGAAAACTCATATCTGATTCTTCCATTACCATCCTTCACCCTAACTACTGATTCCTACTTTCATATGCACTCACAGCAACTTCCTAGACAGTATTCATACCTCTTGACACATATTTTAGCCCTTTCATTCATAATCATACCATCACCTTAATTTCTCTTCATGTATTATTCTACTCACTTGCACAAGATCAAATCACCTTCTTTCCAGTGTGTTACAGTGGAAACCTCAATCTTCCATAAAACAATAGTTGTGCCCATATGAATGCATAAAGAGTGACCAATCTGCTCATCATAGCTTTGATCACTATAAAGCAGATCAGTAAAACAGAGAAGTTGTAGACTAGGTTACCAGCCGTCATCATAGGCCTGCCATTAGGTAACATTAATTGCTAAGGGACAGAATCAGACCAAATGCCATAAACACAGTCCAATCCAGTTTTATCCCATACTTGCTTCATATTTTTTACACCAGCTAGGATCTCTAATGTAGAAATTACCTTGCAATCTGATGTACCACAATCCAATGCACTGTTGCCTTTCCCCCACCAATTCCAAAATACATACTTGGGTTATAAAAGAAGGTACCCCCAGTTATAACATGAATTGATTCCCTTCTGTGTACATCAATCATTTTCCCCTCATATCCCATTCTTACAAACAAAAACACATAGAAGTATGCACACATTTTCCTTCCTCTGTACTGAAATCCACTCAGGATCAGAGGCATTGCTAGCAAGAAGGGTTTTTTTGGGGGGGAAATCAAGATGGCGGCCACAGTCATGTATGTATGTGTGTATGTATGAATGTATGTGTGTATATATGTAGTTATTTATATCTCATGTTTATTATTTTTTATAAATAAACTCAAGGCACAGAGTTTGCCTAATACTCCTTCCTTCTCCTATTTTCCCCACATGAACAACAAATCCATAGCTTTCATGGTAAAGCAAAACCTGAACTCAGAGTCTTTTAGTTTCTATCCTGGTGCTGTACCGCTATATCAAACAGGCAATAGGAACTGGGGCCATTTTTATGTGCAAGAACATCAACTGTCCAGTCCCTGCTTCCATCTTGACTCTTTTGACCCACTTCAGATGCTCTCGCTCAAGATGCTCATATTAAAGTGTTCTTACATATGCCACAGAAGTACAGAGATGCTTAGTAATTGGATGAGGAAAACGAATAACCCTTCACTGGGAGAATGGCAACATTCTTTAATTCATCAAATATCTGTAGGCGAGTTTATTAACCGGGACTGGTCTGTGGTTATTTCCTGTTCTAAGCAACACGAAGGAACAAGTTCTAGTGAGAAATATGGGTATTTCTCACTAGGACTTGTTGATGTCAGAACCTTGATGTGAGACTTCTGTCTCTTTTAACAGTGTGATTCACACACGAGCAAAAGGTTGTACTGAATATGGATGTGGGAATTCACCAAAACTTTTCCCATAGTGTTTTACCAGTTTTCACATAAGTGCTCTTCGGCTGATACTCGTTCATTATTGAAATCCATCAGAAAAAAAAAACATTAGGATAGTTGGCTTATTTCTACTTTCCTTCCAGGGACATTCACTTCCCTTTCTCTTTGTCTCCTTAGCTTTTGATCACTTCTCTTCCCTTTCTCTAAACTTCTCTCTTTCCCCCCCCCACTTTTTTTGATAAATGACATAATATACAAATTACATTTAGCCATGCAAATTTTCCCGGCAGTAACAGATGTTGCTGTGCATATGGAAAACAGCTATTTGTATCCATTTACTCTTAACAAAAGATTTGTAGATTGACAGAACGTGTGTCTGAAAGGAGGCCTGTTAAACTATTATACGAGCAAGGAACAGAGGCCCGGTTTGGCTTTAAACGTAATTCTAATTAGTTTTTTCCCCCTCTACATAGCAGCAGATAATATCTCCTAATGGGTATTTACTATAAAAGGATGAGAGGGGGGGGGCAGGAAGGGAGCCCAGACAACATAGTGGTTAGCAAGAGCATATACAGTGCCAGTTACCATCACTGGGATGCATTGAGTATCTTCTGTTGTATGCATATTATAGATGGATGTACCAACTGAAGCTAGGAATAGGCACCATGCCAGGCAAAGTCATTTTATTTAGCTGATGCCTAAGTTTGGTGTCATCTCCAGCGTTGGAGACTTCTTTGTTAGGCTATATACCTTTGCGTGGCTTTAAATTATGGTTCTCCAGACACTTTTAAAAACTCTTAGAACTTGGCTTACTACATTGTAGACTTGCAGACAGAGTCTGCCAGGTACGTTTCTTTAATGCGGACAAACAATGAAGCTGTATTCCACAGACATGTTTGACCACTGCCTTTCCCCCCTGCCTTTCCAAATCAATGGATACTTGATCAAGGATGGGCAACTTAATGGCCCTTTAATGACCTGTGGACTTCAACCAGCTGGCTCAGGAATTCTGGGAGTTGAAGCCCACAGGTCGTAAAGGGGTCATTAAGTTGCCTACTCCTGCTCTTGATAGCCCTGGTAGCCTTTGCTGCTGCTGATTTTTGCATCACCGGCTTCATCCCTTACGCACTTCTGGATCCTTCTTATGTCACTTTGCAGTAAGGTTTCCCCCCTTTCCGGATGTGACTCCAGGAGGGGGATAAAGAATAAAGGAAATGAGTGTTACAGGAATACAATGACAGGAAGAGTTTACTCATTACAACTTGTTGCAGAGAAGGAGAAACATCTAATTACAGAGGTATCTACAAGGAGGGGGGCAAGGGTATGTGACCAAACCTGTGTTGTGGCTTAATCACACACCCTCTAATTTATGTTTTTTGCACCTTTCAGATTAGACATATATACCTCAGTGGTGGGTTGTTGCCAGTTTGAACCGGTTCGCCTGAACCAGTAGCGATAATTTGCCCCGCCCGCTGAACCGGCAGCGATGATTGGATGGCCACACCCCCAAACAAGTCCTCCAGCTTGTAATCGGTCCTCTGGCTCTACAATTGCCAGAAAGGAACCCTCTGTGCATGCACAAAGACCTCTGCGCAAAACACAAAGTTCCTACGCAACCCAAACCAGTAGGAAGGTAAGAGGAACCCATTCCTGATATGACACAGCCAAGATTCAAGTTTATTATCTTAGAGCAGGGGTGTCAAACCCGATTTCATTGAAGGCTGCATCAGGGTTGTGGTTGACCTCGGGACAGGGTGGGCATGGCCAGCTTGATTATACTCGTGTTGGGAGTGCCTGTATTGGCCCAAGCGCTCTGGCAGTGAAAACGGACTCCTGAGCTCTGTTTTAGGCTGCGACAGCCTCTTCCAACCCTCTGCCGGTGAAAACGGAGCCCAGGAGGGCTGCACACAGCCCTCCCAAGCTCCATTTTCGCTGGCAGAGGCACCGTGGACTGCTGTTTCCAGGGTGGCCCCATGGGCCACATCTAAGCACCCCATGAGCCAGATCTGGCCCCCGGGCCTTGGATTTGACACCCATGTCTTAAAGGAAGCAGACAGAATAGTGCCATTCCTAAAAAGAGACTACAGGTATGTTTCAACTTACAACCAACCTCCCCGGGGCTACTTAAGATATGAATGTAAAGTTCTATCAACTATCCCACCTCCCTGCAGTCATGTGTTTGTAGTTTTGGCGCTCAGCAACCAGCTTGCCTTTATGTTTTTTGCGAAAAAGTGTTGTTTACTTCAGTTTTCTGCTAAAAAATAATCTCATTGCATACAATGGATTTGCTTAACAATGGTAGTCATTCACGTAACAACCATCGCAAAAAAGGTAGTAAAATCAGGCACAGTCATATGGTGATCTACTTAACGACCAGCACGACTTATGACCATAATTCTGGCCTTAATTCTGGATGTAAATTGGCAATTACTTGTACACATGAAACAGCACATGCAAACCACACCAATATAGAAATACATGTTGAAAGACTTACGGTCCTACAATATAAGCAAAAATACAATGTACTTCTGTACAATGTACAATGGGTAAAATTTGACTTGATATTATGAGTTGACCTCATAATAAGTTTAGGAATGTCCCATCATCCATTGTGCAATCATCTCTCCGGCAGTTTTCAGAAGGCCCCAAACCTATTTCAATTAAATCCTATAAGAAGACATCATGAAGCTTCTCCATTGATTTTTTTTTAAAATTAGGTAGCCAGAAAGAATTCAAAGGAAAGGAACAACATGCAACGGAAAGCAATAATCCCATCTCCAACAAAAATGTAAGCATGGAAATATCACCAAGATATATTTCAAAGAAATACTCAGACAACCTGAGAATGATTTCATACCATTCCATTTTTAATAGATCTGCTGTGGAAGCAAGCATGACTTGAGTATAATTCTTTCCCCCGCTTCCACTCACAGAATAAAACTTTTGAAAAATTGCAAAATAGTTTTAACATAGTAGTACTTGATTTAACCTGGAATGTCTTCGGAGGACAGGTTCAAAGAGAGATCTATCTTTTCTTTAGATTCATCCTTAAAAAGGTGGTGAGGAACAATGGTGGGAGGATACAAATTTGATCAGAAAACCAAGAGAGAAAAGGATGTTTTCCAGTCATTTACCCTGATCACATTTCTCATCTCATTGAACAAGGCAGCTTTATGGGAGCAGAGGAAGAGATTTTGAGTGACATAAACATCTGTATGTGGGGTGGACAGGGGGGGACTAAACAGTTCCCATCCCTATGAAATGTGTCAGTTTCATGCAAAAAGCACTGTTCATAATAATCACGGTATTATTATATAAACTGCATGAATCTGGTGCAACGTTACGTAACTTTTTTCGTGTGTTTTGACTGACCCATTTATATAGCTTGCTCTTCCCCTGGTGTTTTGCTTTATTTTTCTCATTGTTTTAAAATGGCCTCTGGAATTCCACCCCACCTCCACCCCAGAATTGAAGGAGATCCAAGAGAGGTGTGCCAGCAAAAAGGTTGGAACTGCTGGATCCAATTTCTCCCCTATTCTCTGAACCCCCTTTTTCTAACTGAGAAGCGTCTATTCTTGGCCTGGGGCTTGCATACATTTTTATATTTCTTGAACAAGGAAAGGGAGGGAGAAGACTGCCCTGTTAGGTTAAAGTTGATGAGTCTGTGTTGCCCAAATGCACAAGTATCCAGGTTCTCAAAGAATGTAAGCTGACTGACCCCACTGTCTGGAATACTTCTGTTGCTGATGGTTATGTTAAGATGCTTTGTATGGAAAAACAAAACAAAAAACAATCAAAAAACATTTCTACCATGGAAAACCTATTGATAAATGCTACATAAATGGTTTTGAAAATAAATAGGTCTAGACAGGCCCCTGGGGAATTTCATAAATTTCAGAAAGCATTACTCACAAGCTCAGCCTCATGTCTCTAAAAGATAATAACTCGCTTTTTTTTTTCTCCAGACAAAAAGAAAAAATAAAGTTCTATAAAATCGAATTCTGCGTTTTCTGTCAAATTCTAAACCTACAGAGATGACCTTGCCACCAGTTAACACTCTAAGCTTTGTGGCTTTGGGAATCTACTTGGTCCATTTGTTGGGGGAGGGGGGAGAATATGGCTGATTGGCCAATGTAGGTTTCAACCTCTCCCAGAAATAATATAGTTTTAATATCCTCCTTCCTACCCTTCGTACTTCTTGTGCATGCGCGCCAAACAAACACTGCATGCGTGGGCGCGCTTTACAAAAACTGTCCACTTCCCGGTTTCCACTGGGGAGAGCGCAGCTGATTCCCGCGGCAATCCACTCTGCCACGCTAATCAGCTGAGAAGATAAAGAGTAGATAGGAGCCCGGGTGGACGGGTGGGCCAATCTCAACGTCGGGAAGAATCGGTTCTCAATTAGATGACCGTCGCCACTAACAGTTCTCCCGAACCGCTAAGAATCAGGAGCAACCCACCACTGTGTCGCCCCCAGTCCTTCTTTTATCTAGACTAGCCATACCCAATTCTGCAAGTGTTTTTGTACGTTTTAGCATTCAGTCCTCTTTGTTGCTCTTTTCTGCACTTTTTTCAAAGTCTCATCATGTTTGCTGCAACGTGGTGACCAAAACTGGATGCAGTATTCCAGGTGTGGTTTTACTAAAGTTTTATAAAGTGGTGCTAATACTTCACGTGATCTTGACTCTATGCCACTGTTTACGCAACCATGGATTGTATAATAAACAACTTTCAAGGATGAATCTTAAATTAAACCCAGACACTCTACCCAGTTATTCTATTCTCCAGTTTATGGAACTCTGGGCTAGTTCCCAGGACATGCACGCTGGCAACTTTCCTCAACTTGGTGCTTTCCAGACATGTTGGACTGCACCTCCCAGAATCCCCAGTCAGCATTAGATAATGCTGATGTAAGATATTAACGGAATAACAGTCAGAAGGGACCTTGTAGGTCTTCTAGTCCAACCTCCTACTCAAGCAGGAAATTCTATACCATTCCAGAAAAATGGTTGTCCAATCTTCTCTTTAAAAGCTCCAATGTTGGAGCATCTACATCTTCTGGAGGCAAGTTGTCCCACTGATTAATTCTTCTAAATAATTACTGCCAACCTGCCTTCCATTGAAGACCTCTACACTGCACGAGTCAAAAAGAGGGCCGTGAAAATATTT
>JANHFT010009809.1:5831-19220 GCA_032467955.1 Pseudoxenodon macrops
AACTTCCAGTGTTGGAGCATTCACAGCTTCTGGAGGCAAGTTGTTCCACTGATTAATTGTTCTAACTGTCAGGAAATAACTATACTGTGTGTGTTTTGGTAATTGTGGTTTGTCATTTCACATAAGACTTATTGGCAAACACCTAGGGTCTCTCATTTTATCTAGTAGCTCCAGTGTGGATTAAAAAAGACGAACCTTATTTTGTATACAGATTTCTCATCACATCATCTTATTTGCAAATCCCAATTTGTGAACTCATATATTTTTTTCCACATTACATCATTTGTTTTAATGATAAGCACAGCAACTGGGTACTTTCCTGTGCATTTAACTTAAATGATCTTAATGGAAATGGTAAAAATGAACATCCCAGCAAGATTTCAGCATCTAGTGCTATATATCTTTTTTTGTATGTGTGCAAAATTGGATTGTTGATTTGGAGACTGTAAATGTGTCAGGCAATAATTACTTTGCAGGTAGCAAGCTACCCAATGTTCTCATTTCATTCTGTGACACAGTGATAGCTTTTAATGCTGCTTAATGATCACAAACAGGCTGAAAGTCCTGTTGACACCTGGTTTATGCTAAAAGGGTTGTGAGGGGAAGGGAAAGCCCACCCAGAATAAAAGTGAAAATTACTGAAACAACCAAATTCCTACCCATCCACCCAAACACTACCGCAAAGAAAAACAGAGCTGACAATTATTAATACTTTTCTATGTGCTGAACAAGTTCTTTTTCTTTCTGCATTAAAAGGTTCTGCAAACTGGGGAAATTTGAAAAGCCAAGGAATTATTTATTCAGGTCAGTTGGAGATTTATATATGCTATAATAAATTTAAAGGTAGGAACCCCAAAATTCTTGCTGCCAAGCAGGTCCAAGTAGAAAAATGATCCTGCATTTTTATTTCTTAGCAGCTATTACTTAGTTTAATAGAAGAAAACTTGTTTGGCATTTCTTTAAAAGAGTAGACCCTTTTCAGATTAACAGAGTTGAAAGGGACCTTGTAGGTCATCTAGCCCAACCCCCTGCCCAAGCAGGAGACCCTACACCATTTCTGACAAATGGCAGTCCAATCTCCAGTGATGAAGCTCCCACAATTTCCAAATGCAAACTGTTCTATTGGTCGATTGTTCTCACTGTCAAACAATTTCTCCTTATTTCTAGGTTGAATCTCTCCTTGATCATTTTCCATCCATTATTCCTTGTCTGGCCTTCATGTGTCTTGGAAAATAGCTTGACCCCTTCCTCTCTGTGGCAGCCCTTCAAATATTGGAACACTCCTATCATGTCTCCCCTGATCCTTCTCTTCGCTAGACTATCTATGCCCAGTTCCTGCAACTGTTCATAGTATGTTTTAGTCTCAAACTCCTTTTGAGGAGTTCTCATAGAGTATCTTGAATGCTTATACTAATTTAGTAAATAAGGGAGTTTATGCTACAGTTAAATTATTTGGTGGGCAACAAGAAGTCTTCTATCTTTCTAAACCAAAGAGGACAAGGGTGGTATGCAGAGGTGGGTTCCTACCTGTTCTATCCAGTTCTATAGAGTAGGTAGTAACTACTCTATAGTGACATCATCGAGCAGGTTCTGTCAGTGGCTCCGCCATCTTGAATTTTGCTTTTGCGCATGCGCAGAAGCTATTTTTTATTGCCACACGTGTGCACGCTCGAGGCGCAACCCTGAGCAAACCGGCAGTAACAAGATTTAGAACCCACCTCTGGTTAGAATGCAGTATTGCAGGCTGACTCTGTTTACTGTCAGCAGTTCGATCCTGACTGGGTCAAGGTTGACTCAGCCTTCCATCCTTCCAAGGTTGGTAAATTGAGGACTCAGATTGTTAGGGGCAATATGATGACTCTGTAAACTGCTTAGAGAGGGTTAAAAAGCATTAGGAAGCTTTATCTGAGTCTAAGTGCTATTGCTATTGCTACATCTCTCTAGCGATCTTTGAATGCAACGTAAAGTAATTTTTAAAATCTAATTTATGCAAATAAACCCAAGTGAGTCTTTTGTTTTTGTTTTTAACAACTACCCTGCAATATGTTTTTTCTCGCCCTAGGCAACATAATTCTAATATATGTTTTTCTTTGTTTAGCTTCAACTAAGCCAATAACCTATATCATTTTTATGACTTTTCCTAATAAAGGATAGACTCCCCCCCCCTTTTGCACAACTTCTCCAAAAGTATGCTTGCCTTTAGGAATTTTTCTGGTGAAAAATGACAAGACAACAGCAGATTTTATTCATTGTGGCCATCTGTTGCTGCAAGTGAGATTGATTTTGCAGACTGTGGCATTTTCTTTGGAGGGGGGGGAATTCAGGGAAGGATTGCTATTACATCTATACTCAGTAGCTGCAGGAGTTAGTAAGCACCACCACAAAACAGGGGGAAAAAAGGCCCTACAGAAATTAAATAGTTCCAGTTCACTGACCTACTTAACTGGAGCCAATGGAAATATTCAGTTGCTTGGGGCATAAAATGTGACTGTGTTTCTCTTTAATGTAAAGTAACAGTAAACTATACTGATGTTAGGGGTGATGAAAGTAGATGGAAATGGATAAGCACAGAATAGCAAGTAAATTTTCACAGCGTTTCTCCCCCCGAAAGAAAAGTTCTAAGTATCTCTGTCTCATCTTACTAAAGTCACAGCAATGTTATTCATTCCTACCAAATTCTGTTTTAAATCATTCCAGCACCATGTTCCCCCAACTAGACCTATCTGAAAAATAGGAGAGGGAGAGAAGGGGAGGGAGGGATTGAGGGAGAGAGATAGAAAGGGAGAGAGAGGGAGAGAAACACACACACCCACACACAGAGAGAAACAGAGAGAGAGAGAAGCAGAGAGAGAGAGAAACAGAGAGAAAAACACAGAAAGAGTGACAGAGACAGACAGACAAAAAGAAACAGAGAGAGTCAAAGAGAGAGAGAGAGAGAGGTAGATACACACACACACAAACAGAGACAGACAGACAGACAGAAAGAGACAAAGAAAAACAGAGAAAGACACAGAGAGAGTAAGACAGAGAGAGAGACATTCAGGGACGGCGGGGCTGGGCCCTGGAATCAAGAATAACACGTGGAGTTATTTCTGAGTACAGGCAGTCCTCAACCTTTGACCACAATTGAGCTCAACATTTCTGTTGCTAAGCGAAACAGTTGTTAAGTGAATTTTGTCTCATTTTATGACCTTTCTTGCCTCAGTTGTTAAATGAATCCCTGCAGTTGTTAAGTTAGTAACACAGTTGTTAAGTGAATCCGTCCTCCCCAATGATTTTGTTTGTCAGCAGGTCACAAAAGCTGATCACATGACCCCAGGACATTGCAACCGTCAAAAATATGAGTCACTTTCCAAGTGGCTCTGAATTTTGATCATGTGACCATGGGGATGCTGCAATGGTCATGTGTGAAGAACAGTCATACGTCCCTCTTTTCAGTGCTGTTGTAACTTCGAATGGTCACTAAATGAACTGTTGTAAGTCGAGGACTACCTGTAGTTTCTTTATTGTTGTCCACCTACAGACAAAACTTTGCCAAGCTTAATAGCAATAGCACCAAGACTTATATACTGCTTCACAGTGCTTTTACAGCCACCTCTAAGCGGTTTACAGAGTCAGCCTATTGCCCCCAACAATCTTGAGCCTGGTGAGATTTGAACTGCCAAATTGCAGGAACCCAGCAGTCAGCAGAAATAGCCTGCAGTACTGCATTCTCACCACTGTGCTCTTAAAACAACTATCTGCACAATTATACTCTATGAACTGCCAGGGAAGGGCTATCTCAGCCCTCTTCCTGCCTATGTTCCACGTTCTGCTGCCTCTTTGCCCTCTTGAAGGCAGCCCCTCCCTCCTTGAACTCCAGACTACATTCTATCACATAGCTCAAATGGCATATGTGCTAGACGATCCCAACTCTAGGGGGCAGTGCTCATCTCCATTTCAAAGCCAAAGAGCCAGTGCTGTCCGAAGATGTCTCCATGGTCATGGGTCCGGCATGACTAAATGCCAAAGGTGCACAGAACGCTGCTACCTTCCCACCAAAGGTGGTCCCTATTTTTCTACTTGCATTTTTTACGTGCTTTCGAACTGCTAGGTTGGCAGAAGCTGGAAGAAGTAATGGGAGTTCACCCCTTTATGCGGCACTAGGGATTTGAACCACTCAACTGCCGATCTTTCGATCGACAAGCTCAGCGTCTTAGCCACTGAGTCACCTTACACAATTATCACCTTACTCAAATGGTATATAACCCAATAAATACATAAGGTAAATTGAATTCTCTGTCTCTTGTAAGATCCTGATTATTTTAATTTGCTGTAGCTGATGCTACTTGGATTTCAAACAAAACAAATTTCTTGATTAATTTCAAATGGTCATTTAAAGTCATGTCTAGAAAAATCCTCAGCTTCCATTAAACTCAGCTGAAGAATCTTAAAAAAACACTGTTTTCCACTGTGTTGATCATATGTTTGCCTGTCACTGAAAATACTCCAGAATAAATACTGGAGAATAAAAAAGGATACATAGCACTTCAGTAGCATTAAAGCATTGGCAAAACTTCACGCAAGATGGTTTTTTAAAGCTTGATGTATAATAATAATATTACTTTGGAAGCAGGCAGCTGCGTAAACACAATGTATGTCTTCCCATATAAAGTGTAAAATATTTTGACTGGCAAGGACGTTAATGTAAGTTTTATTTATTAATTTAGCAAGGGTACATTCTAGTAATTTGCAAAACAGAGGTTGCTCTGATAAAGAGTAATGGCATATAATGACAGAGGGGAAGCCTAAAGGAGAAATGTTACATATATCTGCAATAAACGTGGAGTGTCTTGAATGTGAATAGAAGCCTTTTCAGAGTCAAAGAAAGTTATTTCAGCTAATAACATTGAAAAAAACAATAGGATCAGTACTTTGCATGGAGTAAGCTAAGGTCTTGATAAACCTGGATCAGGGGTGGATTCTAACTTACCTCGCCACCGGTTTGCTGCCTCCCGCGCCACGTGGGCACACGCGCACCTCATGGGCGCGCTCATGCGCAGTACAAAAAAAACCCGATTTTTTTTAAAGGCCAAAGACAAGATGGCGACGCATGCGCAGCGCTACAGAAGAAAAAAAACAACAACATTTTTTCCCAAAAAAAAAAGATGGCGGCGCCCACGGAGCAGAACCAGCTCCGTGATGTCACCAGCAGCCTACTACCTACTCGGTAGAACCGGTCCAAACTGGTAGGAACCCACCTCTGCCCCTGAGGTTTTCAGTGGTCTCTTGGAAAACAATGATTGTGAGGATGAAAAGGGATCATCAACCTTTGAGATGGGTTCTCCAACATGGCTGCCAAGAGAAAATGAGGCAATGCTGAGGTTGAGGATTTCTATGGCATCTAAATCACCTTTGTCCTCTGAGATCAGTGACAGTGAAGCAGGAGTAGGTCTTAGGGGTCCCATTGCTTAAATGATCTTTCTTGGTTGAGGAATCTGCTTCTCTCTGTGACTCAGCAGCTGCCTGGAATTTAGACTGTTTTGGGGTGATCTTTAATTGGACCAGAGAGTGGAGTGGTTGAGCACTCTGTTGTGTGGGCCAAGGGCATGGAGAGTCCTGTAGTGATGAACAGTGACAGCTTTCTCAGATTAGAGAAGGACCTTAGAGGAAAGCATTGTGTTGTTGTGCAAGAGTCTATTCCTGGATGGCTTGTTTGGCATGAGTTGAATGCTTACAATTTGAGGATCGGATAGAAGACCTATCAATGTTTCTTAGGCATCATCACAGGGAATTCAGCTTGGAGATTTGGGTACCTGTTAGAGGTAGTCCCACAAGGAGCCCAAGTGACTGATGGACAGACAGTCAATATTTAGTAAGTGTAGGTTATGGCTGGTAGGTCTCTGAAGTACGTTTGTACAACTTGGGTGTTTCCAACTATTTAGAGTTCCTCTTTAATCTTCAGGTACTGGCCCCAAAGTAACTGAGATACTGGGATGAAATGAAAAGAGACAACTATAACAATAATTGGGATCTGAAGTTTCTAGCTCAATGATGCCGTCATTGACCTGATTTAATCATCACCAGATAAATGTTGGTTGGTTTGGTCATAAAGTGTTAACAACTACCTAATAGGTTAATTAAAAATTAAAAATGTTTTAGCCGTAAGTCATGAAACCCATAAAAATGAGAATAAAAGGGAGGGAGAAACTTGACATGCTTGATATAAAGTTCTATTAGTGACATTACCATTTTTTCTGTTCCTAGCATGAAGTAATGTAAAAGTAAAGCTATCCTTGAGTCAAGCTTGATTTCCACTTATTGCTTCTTGAACTTGTCACACAAGTGGTTTGTTATTGTCTTCTTCTGCAATGCTTTTCTGAAATTCTAGTAAACAGCCTTGGAATTCTCAAGTGGTCTCCCATCCAAATTCCAGCCGGAACTCATCCAGCTTAGTATGCCAAGTTCAACTAGCTTTTCTTATAGATTGAAGCAGAAGTATCATTGGGTAAACAGTATTTCAGTTGTGATTTTTCCTTTTCAAGGACGCATTGCTGGGAAGAGATGGAAGAAGCAGTAGTTGGCAGTACCTAACACTCTTACTGTAATGTTATATTGCTTGAGCTGTCATCACAGAGCTAACTATTTATATTATTTATCCTCTACACAGATTTTATACTTCCTTCCTTCAACTCCACAACTATTGTGAAAGATTTTCTTTTCCTTTCTTCGAATTTTGTTTAAATGTTTTGAGATTTATTGCCTGTCACCCAGTAATGCATAGTCTGAATGGTAATTTGAAATATGTTTAATTAAATGGCAAAGGTTGGGTCACTGTTGGTTCCAACTGCATTGTCTTCCTTGAGAGTCAATATATCTTCCATAAACAAAGTTATCTAAAATTAATGCGACACGTGGAAATAAACTTTAAGAATGAAGAATTTGTGAGGTGCTCAGGATTTTGTGATGGTTGTGCCACTACTTAGGTTGATTTAGCACAATGGAATGTTCATGGTACTGGTAGTCCTTGCTTAATGACCCTAACTGAGATTGGCAACTCTGCCACTAAGCAAAGTGATCATTAAATCAAAAATCATAGGACTATACCTGTGCTTTAAGGCTAAAAAGAGACAAGACTACTTAATTTCTTATCTTCAGCTTTGTTTGTCTCCTAACCTCTTCACTCCTCCTGGGAATGCTTAAGTGTATGCTTGCTGTCCTCTACACATCAAAAGCAATGTGATCTCTCCTTTCCCTGACTCTTTCCTACTGAAGGCACAATCATATTTCTTTCAGTGAGTAGAAGACGAAACAAAAAGAAGGTAAAAAAGAAAAAGAGCCAATACCACATGGGTATTGATAAGCAGGGATTAACACCAGACAAACAATCAAGCAGAAACCAATACACTAATCAAAGAACTAAGGTTTAAAAAAAAAGGTAACAGTTTCCCTGTCTTGACTCTAGGGGATGATGCTCATCTCCATTTCCTAACCAAGAGAGCCAGCTTTGTCCAAAGATGCTTCTGTGGTCATGTAGCTGCCATGACTATATGCCAAGGTGCATGGAATATTGTAACTTTCCCACTGGAGTGGTACCTATTTATCTGTTTGCATTTGCATGCTTTAGAACTCTAGGTTGCAGGACCCTGTCACATGGTTCTTGGGTCTTGAATTGCCAACCTTCCAATTGACAGCCCAACATCTTAACTGTTGGCACCATGCCCCTCTGATCAAGGAACTACCAAGGAGAAAACCACCCACCCGCCAACTGGCAAGACAAGCTACAGCACATAAACAAGGAGCAAACTCCACATTCACTAGCACTGATGATGTTACCTAGTTGAGTAAACATTTGCAAGCAAACAACAAAATTGGTCAAGATTAACATTGGGAAGAAAAATATATATATACTGATTAGATTGATAACATCAGCATCAGCGTGGTGTTCTTTGCGTCTTAAAAGAAAATACAAAGTAGATTTGTGGTACATGATGAATATAGAATTATGAAAAGTCAGCGGGTTGCACAACATCTTTAATAGATCAATCAAGTCCTGATTGTTACATTCTTTCATCATGTTCAATCTGATAAATTTAGTAGGCGTGTGTGATTGTCTTAGCAAGTTGCATTAACCCTGTCCGTTTGATTAGTTAATCGTTCAGTGTATTGCATAAACTCAGGAAATGGGTTTCTTCAGTAACCAGGTTGTATAAATACAGCCCTTACCTTATATTACCTTACCTTACCTTACTTCACCTTATATTCACAACAATAGAGACCAGGGGGCTTGGGCCAAAGTGTTCCAATGAGACTCAAATGGGAGCCACCAATCTCCCTCACCTTTTGTGTGGTAGAGATTCTCTCATTGATTATATGATGTGGACCACATCTGAGTGGGAAAGATGGTCAAGCGCCATTAGAACGTTAGAGTTGATCATCATCAACCTGAACTGAACCCAAATTCTGCAATTAATGTAGCAACCTTATAAGCATAAGCATACCACCATACGTGTAATGCTGAATCAATTGTTTTGAGGGAACAAGTGAGCCACTACATATTATGTCTCAGCAACTGCAACTTCTGAATCGTTTTCAGGGGCAGTCTGGTGTAGATTTCTTACAGTGGTCTATAGGGAGGTGCCAAGTGCTTGAGTTACTGTTGGCAGGATGTCTTGATCCAAGAAACCTGCAGGTGATGTAGTAGCTGGAGTTGGGAAAAGGCTGCCAAGTTATGATCTCCACCTGCTGCTCCAAGAGGAACCAAAGATCCAAAGATGTACAAATGCCCATTCAGAACCCATCCTAAAAGCTGGAACATTCTATCACCAACCTGGAATCAAAGTCCAGAAGCTTGTGGAGGGATGCATTTGTATTTCTATTTATGGCAGTTCCTATTCAATCACTTCCAGACAAACAACCAAAAATGGTAAACAGTTGACATTCTTTTAATCTAAATTGATCTTAAGTTAGGATCCTATCCGTGTCCTATTGTAGGAACATAATAACTAGTGAAATGACAATTATACTGCAGAAGTTAACGGCATGTAGAGGATTGCATAATTGACAAAAATAGAGTGATCCAGGTGACTCAACCAAAGGAAAGAATTTGCAAAATAGGAGGTGGAGGTGGAGGATGGGGAATAAGAATGAAGGAAAGAAGGAACTGGTACGTAACATTCAAGCCTATCACAGATATTAGCAGTAAGTATTTCCATAACCTTCAGAATATTTTTTTTTAATTGATGCATAGAAATTGTTCTATTTCCTATACGCTTGCATCTTTGCTTATATGCATGCATACATTGTAATCACCTACAACGTCTATATTCACCTTTAATAGAAACTCAACTATGGGTTTCATCCAAGAAATGGGAAACCTTGCACATTATGTTATAGATTGCAGAGAAATTGTTCAAAATCTCACATTCACTGTTAAAACATTGATTATATAATCTTTTAATGCATTAAAAATGCCTTGATTTTAACACTGCATCTATGAAGGTTATTTGGAACATAAAGTTTCATATGCTGTAGTTGTATATTGGAAAGAAACTGGGATTGGCCAAGAATACCAAGACTATTACAATGACATTACATCAGTGTAGCACACAAATCAACTAAAGCTTTGCAAAACATCTTAAGTAAACCGAAAGTCCCAGCAGCCATCTACAAGAGTCATCTACACATGCAGTATAGGTTAATACTGTATAACACAACGCAACACCCACTATACGACAAACAGGCAGAAGATTAGCAGAGAGCATCCATGAATACCAACTGGAAATCAGAAGACATAATGAAATTCCATAACTACACAATACATGAGCAGATTTAAACATAGTTTCAACTGGGAAACTGTAATCATTCTAGGCTAAGCTAAGTCCAAAAATGCAAGATAATTACCAGAAGCCTGGAACTCAGACAAATCAGCTATCTATGGGCACATAGAGCTAAACAACATCAAAAGAGACAATCAAAAAGCTAAAAGGGAAACCAAAACACCTCATTAGCCAGCATTGTTGAAAGGTGTTTCTGTGGTCATCTAATCAGCATGATGTCATGGAACACTGTTACCTTCCCACCAAAGTGGTACCTATTAATCTACTTGCATTTGCATGCTTTCAAACTGATAGGTTGGCTGGAGTGAGAACAGGCCCTCGCCCCATTGTGTGGCACTTGGATCTCAAACCTGAGCTATCAGCTTTCCAGCTGACAGGTTCATCATCTTTAGCCGTTGAGCCCCTGCACTACCCTTATAATCTTATATATGTCTATAATAAAACAAGCATGTTTGGAATTTGCTTTGAGTTACATTTATTTCTTCTGGCTTCTGTCCAGGGTTTTGGGGACTATCCCAAATAATTTGGACAAAATCTACTAAATATTAGTGGAATAAATATTTGCTTTCTTGACCAATAACTGAGGCTTCAAATTTGAAACTATAAGTATCTTTTATAAGAAGCATGGTCATAATTAACACACACACAAAAACCAGAAACATGATTTATGACCTTTTTCAAAAGTAAGAAATATGATTGTAGCAGTATTTGTTTTGGGGGGAAAATAACCTTACTGTTCTGTAATTTTAAAAACAAAAAAACTACTGTCCCTATATCCTTCACAAAAGCATGTTCATAATTGCACTTTAAAAAAAGAAGACGCACACCAACACACAGTGTTCCATACTGAAGCTCAACATTGGTGCAAATGCATGCAAATCTTAGGGTTTTCTCCCGGGGCCATTCGGGCGAAAGAGAATTGAGAATAATTATGTAATTATTTAGCAGTGATATTTATTGCCTGTGGATCTCATAGCCATGGGCAGGTGAGTTTGAAGTATGACACAACCTCCTTTGAAGTCACATGAGCATTCTTTCTTTCTTTAAGTAAGGATTGGCTTTGAATTAAATCACATACATGATTTTCTTAATACCAAATTATGTACCTAGAACTTAATGATTATACAGATTCCTGAGGGGAGTTTTGTTTTACATTTTTTTTTTGCCATAGAGTCAGTCAGCTTATATTTATGACCAGCAAGTGAATAACAAGTAGAAAAAGAAAATGTTAGGAACTTAAATTTCTGAACAGCTTTGGAAGCTACCTCCAGTTTGCTATAAAAGGCTGTTGTCCGTGGCTGTCATCATGTTGTTCTCTGCTCCATTGGAAAAGATTTTCAGGTGGTTAGCCACCCTAGTACTGACTAGGTAAAAGCTGGGGTTCTCCTTGAGACATGCCAAGATTGGCAAAGGTGTGTTATCACCTGCCTGGGCTATAGTCAAGTACAACGACTGAGTAAGTCTCTCCACTATTAAACATTTTTTTAATGGAACAAGCTTTTCACAGCCTATAATGTTTTCTGGTTTCATTCTCTTTTTAATCCAGAGGAAGAATGAGAACATTGCTGAATGAGTCATTATCTGCTACATCACGATTGACCAGGGGAGAAAATTCCTACTCAGAAGAGACCATTCCATATGGAATTTTCACTTTCTCCCCTACCGTGGGAAAAATCGTCTGAGATGGAGGAGGAACATTTGAAACAAGCCAATTTTTGGGGAAGGCCCAAGAGTGCAACTTTCAATTTATAGTCATTATAGCAATCTGACACAACTACATCCGACCTTAGATTTACCGATAAACCACCACACCACCATTTATTTAATATGTATATATAAGCTATTTTTATGGCATGGCCATCTCTAAGAAGCTATCAATACTAGTATATACAAACAAAAGTGAAAAATAAGTTCCAAGGAAAGCCATGACAAGTCTAAGCTACTTTTTAAGTTTCTCTGAATTGCTGCCATTTGATAAATCAATGTTGACTTTTAAAACCAGACTAGATTAGAATGACTATAGACAGCTAGGGATTCCACCAAAATCTGTACAAGGAAAAACAAAATTGATGGTAAGTTTGATGATAAGAAGACAAGTCGTACCTGGAATACTTTTGAAGCCCTACATAAAATTCATAGGATTAAATTAAGCATGGGTGTGCTGAGTTAAATCAAAGGCAGTATATTCATACCTTATTTTGAGTTGATACCGGCAAATACCAAACTCAGTCAACCATTTGAGTAAACTTGTATGCAGCAAATTAATGTAGTTCAAGTGCTTCATTATACCTCAGATTTGTCCTGTTAAATCCTACTTGGGTATTTTGCCAGAACACAAGGGGGAAAACCAAAGATCTTTGTGGCTGATGGTCCTTTCCCCTGGGCTTAAAAGAAAAATAAATAAATAGCTGAGACATATTAGTGTCTTCTTAAAGCCTAGGGGAACAGGACAAGTTGAGGCTGCCTACAGAAAGCATCTAAGCACATATGGGGCAGATGTCTAACTCTGATTCATACTTCTCAATTATTTTGAGAGGTAAATATTTAAGCAACAGCAATATAGGAGGAACATAAAAAATAATGGGCAGGTGCAGCTCTTACACCCTGCCCTACCAGCTTACTCATCCAAAATCTGGAAGCTGTGCCAAAATAATATTTTGTGTGGTCTGTTTTTTTTTTTAAAGAACTCTTTGATTAAGCGACAAGCGGATATTCTTGGCTCATCTATTCTATATTTCATTTTCTTAAGAACAAAGCAAAGATTCTCCCATTTCATCAGTCGATTTTTTTTCCAGGGACATCTGAAAGAATGAGCACAAATTTCAGCACATTAATACTTATACAATTCTACTCTATTGGTCACATCAAATGACCCTTTCATTTGAGGTAGGCTCTTTAAGGTTTTAGCTTTATCAAATGTAAGGAAGAAACGCAGGAAGAAAAATTAAAAAATCCAACCTGGAAAATTCTGTGGAAGTGAAAAAGACCTTAAAGTGTAAACAGCAACTCAAGGAGGGGGCCTAACACTAGTGATGTACTGTATCTATAATTTTATTTGGGCTATGCAACTTTTTCTTTTTGGATTGGGACATACTTGGATTTTAAATTCGATGACAAGCTCTGCATTCCTCCGAAAATGAACGGGACATAAAAGCAGTGAAAGGTACTAAAACAAGAACTAAACTTCATTTCATCTTAAATGTAATCAAACCAATTAGTCACAGGCAACAGAGGTAACAGAATGAAGAGGAGTATATACGTTTATCTCAATGGTGAAATCCTACCGGTTCTGACCGGTTCTATAGAGTAGGTAGAAAGCAGCTGGTGACATAGAACCGGTTCTGGTCTGTGGAGGCCACCATCTTTTTTGTGGATTTTTTTGAGGGGGGGAATTTTTTCATTTTTTTCCCAGGGTTTTCTTTTTCTTCTGCGGCGCCCCCCCCCCTCCACCTTGCTTACCTTGCTCTTAGGACTGAATCCTGCTGGTAGAAACGCAGCTGGTAGAAACACATGGCTTCCTTCAACTATTTTAAAGCTAATTAAGAAACCCAGGCAGAATCAGTTGCTCACC
>JANHFT010009809.1:26352-37641 GCA_032467955.1 Pseudoxenodon macrops
AAATTCCTTGTGTGTCCAATCACACTTGGCCAATAAAGAATTCTATTCTATTCTATTCTATTCTATTCTATTCTACAGAATGAGAAAACATGCCTCTTAATTTTTAAAATGTTCCAATTATTTTAGCATTTTCTGAAACTAGCAGGTACTATTCATGATAGAAAAATAGAAAAAAGAATTATAACGCCACTTGCAGCTTCTGCCAGCACCTCAGTGTGTGAGGGCTTTCAAAGGAAGCATGTCAGGTCTCACTACCTAGAAAAGTGTCACTACTCACTCAGAAGCGCTTCTTCCACGCTCACAAGTCAACATAAATCTGCCCGCTGACCAACAGCTTCTTAGCTAACAACTGAAGAACTAAAAGTGGGTCTGTGTTCATTTGTAATTACCAAATTTTAGCTCTTTTCTCTCAAACAGAAAGCAAGCCACGAAAAAGGGTTCATGTCCGACTTACAGTATAAGGGAGACAAAATCCATCATGATGCCTTGTCATCAATGTCCCACTGAAAAGTGTGGAGTGAGTTTGTTGTGGCCAATATAAACTCCATTGGAATCAATAGGCTTCAATTGCAATCTGATTTACACTGGATTGTGCCCAATGGTCTGTACAATCTCAGAAACTTGGCTCCCACCACCCTTTGCCATTAACGGTTGGTGATGGATTTGCCATGGAATGACCTTACTCTTGGAAATCTGTTTGTAATGAGTAATAATAACAATGAAGATGTCATCAAGCAGTAAAATTCTCTGGAGAGCTAAAATCTGTTCTCAGTTCAGATGAGTATAAACAGACAAAATATATGTGGTGCTCCAGGATCCTAAATTCCTGCCTATGAAAATATTACAGAAAAGGCTTCCCCTCTGCACAGTCTCTTTTGGACAATCAGGGAAACTCAAAAGCTCTAGCAACTGCATTAACCAACTGGGCAGAAAACAAAACCTGGGACAAAATCTAAAGTAATCTAATATTGAAAGGACGGGTTTTGGTAAGTAGCATAGCAAATGTTATGTAAATGTTTACTGAAATAATGAAAAGAAATTTGAAGTAGCTCTCCCACCTTAACAAGGTATGTTGAACTGTCATTTTACAATTCACTTACCTCCACAGAAGGAATTCTATCATCTATCTGTCTGTCTGTCTGTCTGTCTAGCTTTCTAGCTATCTAGCTATCTATCCTCTATCTAGCTATCATCTAGCTAGCTATCTAGCTATCTAGCTAGCTATCTAGCTATCTACCTACAGTATCTAGCTATCTATCCAGAGGTGGGTTCCTACCGGTTCTATCTAGTATTTAGAACCATTAGTAACTCACCGATGATGTCACAGAGCCAGTTCTTTTGGTGTCTCCATGGGCATTGCCATTTTGGATTTTGCTTCTGCGCATGCGCAGAAGCTATTTTTTTGATTGCTGCACGTGCGCATGTGCATGTGTGAGACGCGACCCTGAGCGAACCGGGAGCAAAACGATCCAAAACCCACCCCTATATCTATCTAGAATTTATATGTCTGCCCACTCATTTTTAGTGACTTAGGCAGCTTACAAAAAAATTAAAAAACCAATATAAAAAGAGGAAAAACAATAACAACACACACACACCATACCCATGGTGAGAAGAAGCAACCAAACAAAGGCACTTGATGGGCTCCATCTCACTCTGGGTTCCCCAGGTCCATTGGCAAAACCAGGTCTTCAGGACCTTGCAGAAAAGTATCAAAGTGGAGAATGTTCCAAAGGGAGGGAGCCACCACAGAGAAGGCCCTTCTGCTGCCCCCCCCCACAAGATTAACTCCTTAGGAGAGGGGACCCAAATCATTCTCTCCCTCTCTGCATTGGTGGGTTGGGCAAGTAGGGATTTAAAAATACTCAAGAAATACTTGAATATTCAATTGTCAAATCATGGTAGAATAATATGTCTGGGTGTTGCTAGGCAAAGATTCAGTACACATGGACAATTGTATTCAAAATCCTACAAAGCAGCCCATCATCAGGTGGGGATAGGAAGTGAAATGGTATTGTTGACTTTTTTCCAGAAAAACAAGGCAAAGAGTGAAACGTTTGTGTTGGGTTCCACTTTTGAACATTCCTAAAATAAATTACAATGCAATTTGGGCCACACCCAGGTGTTAGTAGGGCGCGAGAGTTGGAATAATGCTGTCAGGGTTCCAAGTAATAGATCCATTGCAATCAAAAACTCCAAGGCAGGTGGATTCCTCAAAGAATAGCTTTATTGGAAATATCATATTGACAACATATCTGGTGAAAACCAATTCTTTGGTTTTCACCTAATTAAAAGTAAACGTTTTCCTCTCAACCCCAAACAATCAGTCACATGGCCCAATCAAAGCAGCGTCTGCTGGTCTGGTGACATCACTCCTTCTTCCTCTGGCCAGTTGTGAGAACATCCTTAGTTCCCAAGAGAAAGCATTTTATTCTGACTACACAACTCTAGCTACCTCTAATCTCCTTCCCTAGCCATCGTTCCAGTGTGGCAGCACTGAAGCCTCAAGATGGCTTCAGCCAGATCAACTTTAGGCTTGACAAATACATAACTCTTGTATGAGAAGCAACAGGTTGAAACCAGAAGGGTCATGCAGCTCTTGAAACAATCTTAGTTTTAAGTCAGTTCTTATTATATGCATAAAATACAACGGAGGAAGGAGCATCACTGACAGATAAGATATCAAAATCTATAAAGACAAATCTGAGCTGTTTCCTCGACCGTACACTGACGTGCTACTTCTGACTCACGACAACTGGTAATATTAAACTTGATGCAACTTGATGCATCATTATCAGCTATGTCTGCAGCAAAGGACATTATGAAACCCAAATGACAACATGCAGGTGGTAATGTCAACACGCAAATGCTGTCGCTGTGCATTTGCATCACAGTCTAAGATGCAAGTATCCTTACAGGTGTTGAAAAAGCAGGTAAGGACTTATCCGTCCCATATTGTTAATGCCAATAAGGGCCCAATGAGAATAAGCAAAAGACAGCTGCTCCTCATTTCCGTCTGTTTTTCACGTTGCAATAAACTTGCAAGAGACCAAAATAAGGCTGTGATAACACAATCAAAAGTTGACAATTTCCTGCCACCGTGGTCAGACTCCAGTTCTTGTATTCAAGCCTCAAGGCTATGAATTTTAAAAGCAGAGTGGTTTGAAAGCCAGCTCATTATAGGGAGGACTTTGTGTTGGTAGAAATGCCAATAATTTATGGGGCAGAATAATCCCTGGGTGCTATTAGAACTGATTTATATTCTACTCATCACATTGGGATTAGGAAACTGAAAAAGGTTGCGGTTGGTTATTGTGTATTTCTGGATGACATACATTTCATGACTTAAAGAAGGGGAAATGCTGTGAAATATGATACTAATCTATGACTAGGAGGCTTCAGTGTGGCAAGAGATTCTAGAAAGAAGAGAAACAGGATTTAGCTAGTAAATGAGGCCTTCTAGGAAAAGTAGATTAGGGACTATCAGCTATTATACCATCCATTACAGGTAGTTCTTGATTTATAACCATTTGTTTCAGGGGTGGGTTCTAATTTACCTTGACGGCGGTTTGCTGCCTCCCGCGCCGTGCGCAAACCCCGTGCGCATGTACATGCGCAGTAGAAAAAAGCCCCTAAAAGTTTTTTTTTAAGTCCAAAAACAAGATGGCAACGCATGTGCAGTGCTGGAAACTCAGCCGGCGCCCACAGACCAACAGAACCCGCTCTGTGATGTCACCAGTGGCCTACTACCTACTCGGTAGAACCGGTCCGAACCGGTTGGAACCCACCTTTGATTTGTTTAGTAACTATTCAAAGTTACCAGAGCACTAAAAAAAAGTGACTTCTGACCATTTTCACACTTATTGACCATTGCAGCATCCCCGTGTTCACATGATCAAAATGCAGATAGCAATTACGATAGCACTTAGACTTATATACCGCTTCATAGTGCTTTACAGACCTCTCTAAGCGGTTTACAGAGTCGGCATATTGGGTCCTCATTTTACCGACCTCGGAAAGATAGCAGGCTGAATCAAACTTGAGCCTGTCAGGATCAAACTGCTGGCAATTGGTAAAATTAGGCTGCAATACTGTATTCTAACCACTGTGCCATGCTTGGCAACTGGTTCATATTTATGACGGTTGCAGTGTCCCGGGGTCATGTGATCATTTTTGGTGACCTTCTGATGAGAAAAGTCAATGGGGAAGCCAGATTCACTTAACAACCAAGTTACTAATTTAACAACGGCAGTGGTTCACTAACAACTGTGGCAAGAAAAGTCATAAAATGGGGCAAAACTCACTTAACAACTGTCTTGCTTAGCAACAGAAATTTTGGGCTCAACCACGTAATACGAGGACTACCTGTACTATAAATAAGTTTGTTATTGTTCATTTGAAAGTCTCCGGATGGCTTATAAAGAATAAATGGGAAACATCTAGGGCAGTGATGGCAAACCTTTTTTTTCTCGGGTACCAAAAGGGCCCATACCCATAATGCAATGCCCTTCCCCCTGCACATGCCCGCACAACCACCACCACCCCACGCGCCCCACGCGCCACGCGCCCCTGTGCATGCGTGCAGGGCTCACTGAAGCCTCTGGACTTCTACAAAACCACACCCATAGCAAACCATTGGTTCATTTAGCAACTGCAGCATTTATTTGATGACCACTGCAAAAAAAGTTTAGAAAATCAGGTCAGTCACATCAGTCTGTTTTAGAAACATCACAACTTACAAAAATGATGGGCAGGCTCCATTACAATCATAAGTCAAAGGCTACCTGTAAAACGCACTGATTTTTACTTTAAAAAAAAACCTACATACATACCTACATGTATGTAGGAGGGCAAGAAGACACTTATTACACCTGAGCAAAGGAGAAAGGGGAGGGTGACCTAGGATCTACACTGGGAATGAGTTGCAAATGCAGTAAAGCAGGGATGTTTGGCGGCTTTAAGATCTCTGGACTTCAACTCCCAGAATTCCCCAGTCAGCCATGTTGGTTGGACACCCCTGCAGTAAAGCAGAGCCATCAGCACTTACCCTGAGAAGCTTCCTGGAGACGTGTCAGCTGCTTGATTTGAATTCTTGCTAAAGTGAGCCTTACCAAAGCCAAAGCGAACCCTGGTTTCTCCAATAAAAGAGAATCCCAAAGCATAAATAAAAGATTTCACCTGTGAAGAGTGATTTATTAGCTTTCACTCTTGAGAGAGATAGATGTGATTTTCCCCTGTGGTGGCCACTGCTCTTAGTTTTAAAGTAAAAAAACAACCCAACAAATAAACAATCAATCTTCTGCAGAGAAGACAAAACTTAAGATCTGGTAAATTTGACTTCCACCAAAGCACATTGAGAAGAGAAGTGCTAGCATTTTCAGGGGGCATTCTGTGGCACTATTTAGGACGGAGATGCCCCTTTTAAACATAAATCACCATCTTTTTTTCTCTCTGAAAAATGATGGGGAAGAGAATGGAAAGTAGGTGGGAGAGGGAGAAGGTGGAAGAAGGGGGAAAGGAAGGGTCAGGGAAGTAGAAAAGGGGAGAAAGGAAGAAGGAGGGAAGTAGGAAAGGGTTGGAATGTTGTTGCAGAACTAAAGGACACAGATAAGAGGAAAGAACAAATATAGACAAGTATGGAATTTGATGGTGGAATGGATAATTAAATTGTGATTATATTGTGTTTAAAACTATATAAATGTAAAGATTGAAAATGTGTACTCTGACAACTGATGTTGTAAGCTGTGTTTGGGGAGATGGGGGGAGAAAAATAAAATAAAACATGATTCCAAAAAAAAAGAGAGATGGTCAGGTTGGAAATTGATCTTCATGGTGTCAGTGAGCTACACTGGTCAGACAATGGTTTTTTTCAATCTCAGATTTTATTGCTTATTATTCAGGACATGATACCAGGATGAAATGAAGAACCAATTGAATACATATTTCAAAGAGCACAACCGCTTGGATCTCACCAAGTGGACTTCACCATAATCAGATTGTCTATGTCCCATACAGTCATCGATGGACCAGTTCAGAGGAGGGGAAAAAAACATCAACCATCTTCTATATGCTGACGATACAACTCTCCTCTTAAGAAACCAAAGAAGGCCTGGAACATCTGATCAAGAAAATCAAAGAAAAAAGTGAGAACTTTGGTTTCTTTCTGAACATCAGAAAGATCAGGCTCATGACCACCGCCTGGAATGGAAACATCAAAATAGAAATGGATGGTGAAGAGATAGAACGCGTGGGAAAATTCATTTTCCTAGGTACACAGATGACTCAAAGCAGTGAATGCAGCCCAGAAATAAAATGTTGGTTTGCACTGGGTTACACAGCAATGAGCCAGACAGGGAAAAGCAAGGACATCAGCCTGGCAACCAAATGTAGGTTAGTCCGCTTTATTGTGTTCCCCATAACTACCTATGGTTATGAAAATATGACCTTAGCATAAACAAGACAGGAAGAAAAATATTTCGTTTGAGCTGTGGTGCTGGAGAAGGCTTCTGCATATGTTCCTTGGGCAAGAAAAATGACTAATAAGTGGAGCACATAACACCAGATATGTCACTGGAGGGGGGGTGGAATCACAAAACTTTGTCTCACTTATTTTGGCCATGCCATGCAGGAGAAAGCAATTATGTTAGTGGTAAAAGGAAACCAGGCCATGAAAAAACGTGATGGCTGGACACCGTCAAAGCTGATACCAACCACAACATGGAAAAATTCAAAGAAACAATGGCAAGACCAGAAGATGTCCCAAATATGCTTTTTTTCAGACCTAATCCTAACCCTATCTATAGTTTCATTGTTCATGGGATTTTTCCATTTATTTTACTGTGGTCCACTACTAATTCCAAATGAAATGATGTGAGACTTCCTGTCCTTAGAAAACTTCTAGGAAATTATCTCTAGGATTAGTTTTGGGTTGTGACTCCAAGTAGAACTAGCCCTATCTATATATTTGTTGTCCATGGGATTTTCCCATTTATTTTACTGTGGCCCACTGTTAATTCCGAATGAAACAATGTGAAGTTTCCTGTCCTTAGAAAACCTCTAGGAAACTATCTCTAGGATTAGTTTTGTGACCTAACCCTCACCCTCACCCTAATGTAGATTAATTTTCCTTGTCAATGGGATTTTCCCATGTATTTTACTGTGGTCCACTGTTAAATCCGAATGAAAAGATTTGAACCTATCCTTAGAAACCTCTAGGAAACTATCCCTAGGATTAGTTTTGGGCCGTGACTCCAAGTAGACCTAGGACTAAGCCTAACCCTCATCCTGACCCTAACCCTAGATTTATTTCCTATGTCAATGAGATTTTCCCATGTATTTTACTGTGGTCCACCATTAAATTGGAATGAAACGATGTGAACTTTCCTATCATTAGAAAACGTCTAAGAAACTATCTTTATGATTACTTTTGGTCCGTGACTCCAAGTAGACTAACTCTAGATTTATTTTCCATGTCAATGGGGTTTTCCCATGGATTTTACTGTGCTTTACTGTTTACTCCGAATGAAACAATGTGAAGTTTCCTATCCTAGGAAATTATTTCTAGTATTAGTTTTTGTCCATGACTTGAAGTAGACTTAATTCTAACCCTACCCTACATTTATTTTCATTGTCAGTGGGATTTTCCCATGTATTTTACTGTGGTCCACAACGACCTCTGAATGAAACGATGTAAAGTTTCCTATCCTAGAAAACCTCTAGGAAACCATCTCTAGGATTAGTTTTGGGGTGTGACTCCAAGTACTCCTAACCCTAACCCTAACCCTCCTAGCCCTAACCCTAACCCTAGACTTAACTTACTTGTCAATGGAATTTTCCCTTGTATTTTACTACTAATTCCGAATGAAACCATGCTAAGTTTCCTATCCTTAGAATTCTTCCAGGAAACTATACCTAGGATAAAAATAAATAAAGGTCTCTATTATATTATGATGCTGAAGTTGCATGCATTTCTAATTTTCAGAAAAGAAGAGACAAACCGGTCCCACAAAAAGACAAGTGAGGGGGTATGCGACTGTTTTATTTACTTTTAAAATCAAGTGATGAAACCACAGGTTGGCTCTGCAGGTGTTCCTGGAGGTCATATTTTGTTCAACACTGTGGAGTGTCACTGTGCAGTTAGATATAATTTAGAACTGTCAGAAGCCTACTAAATACCTAGTAGTGGTATTGGGAGACCAAGGCTGCAAAGCAATGTGAATTTTCTGAATTCTTTCAGGCATGCATTGTTGTTTTTCCTTCCACGGTTATTATTTTATTTTTTTCTGCTTTGTGGGCGTACAAAGCCACAGATGAAATAATATGCCATTTGTGTTTGCTTGATGCCTTTAAAGCCTAAGAATGAATCTGTTCTCTATGTTTCTCTTATTATTTGGTACAACCTCTAAAGCGGTTATTTCTGGTTTATTAATTTGCAGTTTAATCTGAAAGGTTGATGGGTAATTTGAAAGAGTATTTGAGGTAACCTCAAGCTGTTTGTTTTAATGCATAGTCTTCTCCCTTTTCTCCTTTTTTAGGAGACAAGAATTCAGAAGAAAAATGATTAAAATGGTAATGTTGCATTATTTAAAATAAATGAGTGCAGAGATGGAATTATGAAATAAAAATAGATGAAGGTCAAATATTTAATAGCCTTTGGTGAAATTATAGCCTTTGAGAAATGCCAGCAATACATAATACTTAGTTCGAACAGTTCCATTAGTCCTATTATTAATTATTCCACCTAGAACTGCAAACAAATAGCTGGAAATAATTTTGCTTCAAGGGAATGAAAATGCTAATCTAGCATATGCATCCTGAAACAGGGTTTTAGTGCTTACAAAAAGACCTGCAAAGTTTTTTTAAAATCATAAATAATCGGGAGCTAAATAAAGTAATGTTTTTACCATACCCTTCTCAAAAATTCTGTTGAGCATTAGACATCCAGGGTATTTATGTACTTTTATTTATTTATATCCCACCTTTATTGTTTTTACAGATAACTCAAGGTGGTGAACATATCCAACACACCTTCCTCCTTTTATTTTCCCCATACCAACAACCCTGTGAGGTGGGTTGGGCTGAGAGAGAGTGACTGGCCCAAGATCACCCATCTGGCTCGCATGATTACAGCAGGACTTGAACTCATGGTCTCATTATCTAGCCTGATGATTTAACCACTAGACCAAGCTGGCTTTAAACATATCTCATTTTTTGGTTTACGATGAAAGTATTTTGCCTATTGGTGGTTGTCTCTATGCATTTCAGTGTGTCTTTCACGTATCTTCTTCCCCTCCCTTTTCCCCAGAGTTGCATTTATTTTATAGTCCCCAATAAAAATCTCTGCCATATTTTTTCAGCCTCTTCAGAGAGCTTCAAAAATGAAATAGACCCGCGATGGCGAACCTATGGCACACATGCCTGAAGTGGCACGTGGAGCCATGTCGCCTGGCATGCACAGCAACATTTGTTCCTCTTCTGGATTTCTGGCACAAAGCTGGACTTTGTGCATGTGGCAGCACCGGAAACTGGAAGAGCTGGTCTTACGTTTTCCAGCGTGAGCATGTGCGCCAGCCAGCTGATCAGCATATGCGCATGTGTGGCAGTAACCAGAAGACTTGCTGGGTGGCATGCATGCGTACACTGGAAACCGGAAGTTCATTTTCTGGCGCCCTCTTCAGCACTTGGTGCTGCATGCGCGTGTGCTCCCTTTTCAGCCCTCAGTGCTGAAAAGGTTTGCCATCACTGAAATAGAATCTCACCCATGTAAATATAGCATTGGCTTCCTTGCAAAGCTCTAGAAATTTAGTTATACTATATGCATAATTGAATAACTGATTTTCATCCACTCCTTCCTATTGCTCAAGAAGGTATCAGTAATGCAGGCATAGGAGGGGACCACCAAATTGGCAGGTGGTTCATGAAAGCTTCTGCATTCTCATTACCATGACCATAAAGCTTCTGTCTCCAGGAACTGTCATTTACATATTACCTTCTTTCACCTTCATAAACCCATCTCTCCAAACAAGTGTCCTGTTTTGTTCTATCCAATCCTCCATGCAAATATATGGGTAGGGAGGACATGCCAACTAGTAATTTGATCTCTTTGGAGCAAACGGAACGGACGTTTGTAATTTTACACTCAGAGGCAAAGTTGGAGGAGGAGGACCTGTGGGTGACTTAATTAGCTGCTCAAATATAAGCTGGTTTCAATAAAAAATGGGGTGAAGCTAGGTTCTTGTCCTTTGAAGTTTTACACTTGGAAAAATGTCAACACAGCCTTGATGTTTAGCATCACTCCAAAAACAGACGGCCGTTTGAATTTATTTGTTTATATGTGTGGTGTAAAGACTTGGGAAGGAGATAAAATGTGACCTAGTCAATCTCAGAATTAAACCTCAAAGATAAGGCCATTAACAATAAACCTACGAGTAAAAATCAAGTGAGGTTCATGTGGCATTTAATCCCAAATAATTGATTAATGGGTTAGTTTGTAGGAGGAAAGAAAATACAAATCACTGTGTGGCCTGTATGGTGTGTGCATGGATGTGTGTCCATGTAGGGAGGAAGGAAGGAAGGAAGGAAGGAAGGAAGGAAGGAAGGAAGGAAGGAAGGAAGGAAGGAAAAATTTAGTACCATGTAACAACAGAAGTAAAGGATAAATTTTCCATCATTTTGGAATTTCCCTCCAACGAAGGCTGGTCTTGCCTTAACTTCTATTCTCACAGTAGCCTCCTGAATGGCTCCAAGAAGCAGGGCATGAAAAAAAATAGCTGCTTCTTGTTCCTTAGCAACTTGAAAAACATACAAAGTGCCTTTATCTCTGCTAGTTTTTGAGCCGTCATGACTGGTTGAGGGATCTATCCTCTGTGAATTAGTCTAGCACCTCAGTGTTCTCTAGCTTCTAGTCTAACATCTTTGTGGTTGGACATTTTTACCTTTCTGTATTTGCAAGCTGGATTCGTTTGAACCAGAGATTCCATAACAGGCACTGCAGCTTTGTCAGGTGAAACAGACAGAAGCTGACAGCTTTAATTCAAAGAAAAACTAGTTTTTTTTTACTTTAAAGATTTAGCTAATCATTATCAATACGATGGAATGTGTCAGCTTCTTACAACAGGGTCTGCTTTATCAGCACAAATATCTTCCTCCTGAGCAATCCTTCCATCCTATACAGATGTTTTTCTTATCTATAGTTAACCAGGATGTCTATATAAAATACAGGTGAAACTTGAAAAATTAGAATATCGTGCAAAAGTTCATTTATTTCAGGAATGCAACTTAAAAGGTGAA
>JANHFT010009809.1:59183-80086 GCA_032467955.1 Pseudoxenodon macrops
GTGGTATTTACCGGTTCTCTGAACTACTCAAAATTTCCACTACCGGTTCTCCAGAACTGGTCAGAACCTGCTGAATCCCACCTCTGATGATATCATTTCAAAATCAAAAGAGAAGAAAAAAACCCCAATTGGCCCTTCAATTTGACCCCAAGCTTTTTGATTGTGGCTGTTCAAAAATTCAGCCCAGCTAAACTTTTCCTTAAGCCTTTCAAATATTTGCTTTGAAAAGTACATTTACATGTACGTTGAGAGCTTCTGCACCAGAAACAAATTTTAAAAATTACGGTATGTACAGATTAACAGAATTGGAAGGGACCTTGTAGGTCATCTAGCCCAACCCTCCCCAGCAGACCTTACACCATTTCTGACAGATGGCAATTCAGTGTCTTCTTGAAAGCTTCCAGTGATGAAGCTCCCACAATTTCTGAAGGCAAGCTGTTCCATTGGTTGATTGTTCTTACTGTCAGAAAATTTATCCTTATTTCCAGGTTAATTCTCTCTCCTTGTTCAGTTTCCTTGTCCATTATTCCTTGTCTGGCCTTCTGTGTCTATGTTTATTTGGTCTACTTGGCCAAATAAAGTATTCCATTCCATTCTAATTATTTGAAAGCTCTAAGGAAAATGCTCTCATCCCAGGAAACAGTAGATTTACCAAATAACACAGTTCTAATCCCTTTCTATGTATGTCTGTTTTCTGTACCTCCCCCCCTTCCTCTTCACCTCTCAAATATTCAAGCTGCTTCTGTTCCCATATGAGTTTAGGTGTAATATCCGTTCAGTAATATCTCTATATCATGTTCAGAGAGCAATGAAAAACAGCGTCTCATGGATATTGGAGAGGAAGCTCAGCTGAGGAAATTGGATGAAGAGACAACCATTTTAATTAATCTGATTTTCTGGTTTGACTGGCACTTCTGCATGAGGTCCACAAGTTTCAAATTGTAATTTTTGCCTCACGAAGTAGCTCATGCAACAATAGTTTTATTAAAATATAAATAGATTTGATTGTGCTGAAAATTAAATATATTTTAGGAAACATTTTTTATATTAAAATATATGGATGGATGACCTTTTTTGTGTGAGGATTTTTTTACTGAAAGAAACATCTACTTAATTACAATTATGAGAAGAATAAAATGTCCTAAATATAGAAATTTATTATCCTGAGGATAAATCTGACATTTATTAGGTGTTGCCAAAATCATTTTAAATTTATAAAAGAAGCTACAGCCTTATATGCTTTGAATTAGGAATGTGGTATAGAGTAAAGAGGGATCTAATTTGTTCCTTTTACCTCATAGCATCCAATGGGTGAAGTAGACATAATTCAATGGCATTACTTTCAATCAATTTATACAGTACATCATTTATTTCCATTGGGGATCCTGTTTGTAATTTAAGTTCCATTGCAGGACATATATAACCTGACACTGTAAAACCACCACTAAACTTTGTGATGTAACCCACAAGATATTGGATATTTTAAATTCAAGTATAGGCTTGAGATGACTTAGAGATTGCTTATGATTAGCTGGTTTCAGGGTTAGTTCACTGGTAGAGTGACACAGCCACTTCATATAGCAGAAATCAAAGGCAGTAAAATGGATGTTGGAAATGAGGGTATCTGCAGGGTGAGTATGGAAGAAAACCAAGATGGCAGCCAGTGATTAGGTGATTAAATTTTACCTGTGATAACCCTATGAAGCCTACAAAAAGGGAACAGACTTAAGTCTTACAGTTATGGCCATCACCTTGATTCGTTTCACTCCTCCAGAGAGATGACCCTGGTTAAAAAGCTGAAGTATATGGCATGTGTCCTGACATGTGACTCTGAAGGAACTGCATTTGGACCTAAGGATAATTAATCCTTAACCATCCTAATTGGATCCGGGTAAAGAGGATACTTCATCTTATTACTCACATGAAACGACAAAATCCTTCAGAAGCCATAGTAGTGATCCCAGTGGTGAAAAACGATATCAATCTAACTTCTCTGTTAGATAAATCTATTTCCATGATTTGCAAAAATCTATTTTGCAAATCATTGAGAAGCAGTGCTTTATTTATATGACGTATTATTTATCATTCTTTATCAAGCTCTTTTGCTTTTTTGAAAGCAAACAGAACCCAAACTATAAAAATAAAGATAAGCATTGTTTGCAGTGCTAGATACCAGCCCATTATTGTCCATAGATTATGTTGCTCATAGAAAAGGGCTCATGGGTAAAAAAATAAAGCACATTCGTTTTAACAAATAAAATGAACAGCATTTGAGTACATACTTTTCTCTAGTGGGTTTAAGATCGGCTCTGCAAAGAAAAGGTCACTTATGCTATTTCGATTGTAATTTGCAACAATTTGCATACACTGGGCACAATGTAGACAAAGTTAAGTGCTTTCATGTCCCATTGATCTCAGTGGGAACCATTTAAACACATACTTTACCCTCCTTTTAAATTAAATGGGACTTAAAAGTGTTTCTTGGTGTGATGTTACTATTTCTGGCCTGGTGCAGATTATAATGTTCTCTTTGGTGTTATCTAGTGATTAGACCAGAAATCTTCCTGATTTCAATGATAGTCTTTTCCCCTCATTCCCCCAGTATGACACGAGTGAGGAAAAATCTGGCTTCTACAAATAAAATTGCTAAAGAAGTTATGAAATATCCATAAACTCTGATGAGCAATCAAACATATTGCCTCTTGAACAAAAGCTAGTTAAATTTCTAAAATTGAGGGAACTGTCATTCTAATGGAAGCTTTGCTAGACTGCAGAAGTGATTTTAGGGATGAATACATTTTTGTTTGCTTCATCTTTCATTATGAGAAAGTTCTAAAATGTATAAGTGCTTTCATAATAGGTACAGAAAGAAAGTGGAAATTACACATTGAAATGTGAGGAAAAATCTGAAAGTGACAAATTATCCAGCTAGACAAAGGACTTTGAAATCTACCTTCATAAGTGCTTGGATTCGAAATCCTGTGTATTTTACTTTATTGGTAACATTGAAAATAGAGATTCTCCTTTTACTTATGACAACTTCTTAAACAAGCAAAAGATGACTCTGCCTATTTAGGGATGACTATTACATGGTGTTGACACAGATAGATGAGACTCAAGCTCATACAAACATTTTCAATCTTCTTCTTAAGTGGCATAGAAAGTAATATCTATCATCTGTCTGTCTGTCTATCATCTGTTTGTCTGTCTGTCTGTCTGTCTGTCTGTCTGTCTGTCTGCCTGCCTGCCTGTCTGCTTCTATCTCAAGATAACTTCTATCTATCTATCTATCTATCTATCTATCTATCTATCTATCTATCTATCTATCTATCTATCTATGTTCGATAGACATTCATGGATGTCTAGGCATGTGATCACATAAGGAGTACAAAATAGAAATTCCCATCAGTCACATTAAAGCTTCAGGATCAAAACATCTGATCATTTCTATTTCTCGTTTGTTCATTTTTAAAGTGGATTGCATGCCGAGATTAACATTTTAATAACAACATTCATAATTGTCTGATCTAAAAAGTATAATCCAAAATGTACTGAAGACATAGAAAGCTAATAAAATGCCTGAAACCTGAAATGAAAGTTCTAAGCAAATCTATAAATCCATGGATATTACAGTGCAGAATACCCTAGTGCTTTTTCTAACAGGTAATGATATAGTAAATGAACGAATAGCAAGCTTTCATCCTGCAAAAGGTGCAATCAACAATGTCCTCCAACTGAACTACTGAATTCTATTTTTTTTTAATCACCACCTCTCCTCCGTTGCTATTTTAGGGGCTGCTATTAATCACTGAATGCTACACAACATGTGAATTCTAACAGATATTGAGGTCAAAAATTATATATTCTAGTAGTATGTTACAATATACAGCAGGAACACTATTGTAATTCTTCATCTATGTTATCTTGAGAAGTAGATCTGAGAAATTAAGAAAAGTGTTAATTAGTTTTGGTTATCTCTCTTTTCCTGATTTTTCCAATCTGCCAATGTTTGTTTAGAGATTTGCCCACTAGCTTCATCAAAGCATCTTAAGAATAAAATCAGACTTGGTGCTTGCAAGGTTCACTACAGAGGACAGAAATCCAGTAAAGATATCAGCAAAGCTACACCAATCAAAGTGGACAAGTTCATTAGAAGAAGCAATGAATTCCCATGTTCACCAAACAAACAATCAATAAAATTTGCATTAATTAAAAGATAAACTCAGCCCAGAAACATTCAATAAATAACCACTTCTGAAGAAAACCAAAAATACTGGGTTTTTTTTTTTTTGATGCAAGTGGTTATATTCTCTGTGAGGCTCATTTATGTGTGTACTGATAACATATCTAGTTATCTTTTAGCAAAAAGAAGTTGTAACAAAAAGAAACACACTTGTAGAAAGTTCTGCTTTCAAGCAATTTTTTGGGCCAGTAAAAGTTAGAAGCTCCTAATTCTAATTAAGAGTTAGAGCATCAGTCACAAAAAGATAAAATATCAAACAGCAAACACACACACAAATACACATACAAAATCACTTTAGAACTTGCACACAATACATAACAGAACTACAATCTCTGTCTCTCATGCTGTGCCACTCTGCTCAAAATTTAACAACTACTTGTAAGTCATGTTACTAACACAACATTCCATGTATCCTCCCAATTTTGTTGTTTTAAAAAATTATCCCCCTTTTCTACTGTTTAAATTTCCTTTACTTAAGTTATTGCACACCTACACTCAACCCAGACCAATTCTTCTGTACTTTTCCTACTAGTTTTTACCAAATGCAATGAAAGAGAATTTGCTTTATGAATTATAAACATACTGTTCATTTAATGGAGAAGTCGAAGCAGCGGTGAAATCCTACTGGTATGTCCTGGTTCAGGTGAGCTGGTAGTGGTGGGTGGTTCAGAAAACTGGTAGCGCCGGTGTTAGATGTGGGTCGACCAAGAAGAGACAGGACTCGGGAATTCCATAAGCAGGTTTTATTGCTGGCTTCGGCTATTTGGAGACTGCCGGCAGACTGCCGAACCAGTTTTTTAAAAGGGCTCCGATTTGCCTGCCGGCCACTGACAGCCGTTTAGATTAGATTAGCCAATCAGAGGCGGTTATACAAATACCTTGTATGAGCATTCATACATAACAGCCAGCAGTGTGAGGCTCCGCCACCTGCCCGGATGTTGTTACTTACTATTTTTTAACCCTCTGCGCATGTGCAAAGCTATGTGTAAAACAAATTCCTAAAAAAAACCTCAAGAAAATAAACTCAATTTACTATTTTTTTAAAGCAAAGAAACCCCCCCAGTTACTTACCCAATTGAATGAAGCTAGGCAGAATCAGTTGCTCACCAAGAAGATGGATTGCAGGCTGCAATGCAATCCATCTCCTTGGTGAGCAACTGATTCTACCTGGGTTTTCTTTGTAGCTTTAAAAAGGTTGAAGCAAGTCATGCGTTTCAACCAGCGGATCGCGATTCAGTCCTAAGACAAGGTAAGCAAGCTGGAGAGGGGGGAGTGGGACATGTGCATTAAAAAAAAACCTGGAAAAATTCAAAAAAAAGTTTCCCCCCCCCAAAAAAAGATGGCGGCATCTACGGATCAGAACCAGTTCTATGACATCACCAGTGGCTTACTATCTACTCCAGTGATGGCTACCCTTTTTGCCATCGCATGCCAAAAGCGGGGGAAACACGGGGGGGTTCATGTGCACGCGTGCCCACACCCATAATGCAATGCCCTCCATCCTCACGTGTGCACAAACACCCCCGCGCTACCCCCTCCCCGTGCATGCATGCAGGCCTCACTCCGGTTGGCCTGTTGGGCCGTTTTTTGCCCTCCCCAGGCTTCAGGAGGCTTTCCTGAACCCTGGGGAGAGTGAAAACGGCTTCCCTGCGCCCTCTGGAAGTGTGAAAATCAGCTGGCCAGCACGTGCATGCACGCTGGAGCTGACATAAGGCAATGCCTCGCGTGCCCTCAAATATGGCTCCATGTGCCACCTGTGGCATGCGTGCCATAGGTTTGCCATCATGAACCTACTCTATAGAACCGGTCCGAACCAGTAGGAACCCACCTCTGTTTCACACATGGCCTAAGTTGACAAACCCTGCTCTAAAGCATTCAAAAAGCCACAATCCAAAAGTCATTGTACCCTCTTTCTGTTTAAGATATAGAATATTATCAAACAGGGAATCTATTTTACCAATGGTTGGAAAAAAAGGGGTGGAGATTAAGAATGTAAATTTGTATTGTTACGCAAATTAAATACCCAGGTAACACGATGTTTATTAAGCACTAAGAAATGTATTGAATAGAAAATCAATTTTTTAAAAAGTCATTGCACCCTTTGCATTTTGTATACATTTTCGATATGCCAGGCTTGCTTAAGTTATGTATGGATTGAAGGCAATTGGGCTAAGTCCCTGTTTTATATCTTTTATCAAGTAGCAGTACCTAGCCAACTTTAGAGAATTCCAGTCCGCTCTGTTTAGTAATTGGATAGAGGAATCACGTGAGATTCTGACTAAATGCGCAAATCTTGAAAAGAAAAAGAACCACACAAATGTAAATAACAACAAACTTTCATTGTAATATCGTTGGGAAAGCTGTACAGATGCAGTCAGTAAGAATTGACCTTGAGACTTCAAGATATCTTTAACTTATTTTAGCATCACAGCATGGTTATGTTGTTCTGTTGCTGATGGGTATATACTACCTGGCCCAATATTGTAAATTAATTTACTGAGTAGTCACTCAGCCCATAAATAATCAACAATGTCCATCTTTAAAATTAGTATTTCAGTTCTGAATCAAAGTGAAAAGGGTGTTCTCCAAAGCAGATCACAAAACATTTGATTTATTTTGGTCCCCACATCTGTAGACTTTGTAACTTCATACAAGTTTAAGTACATCAAAAAGACAAGGTGCATCTTTTCACTTTCGCTCAGGACTACAAAAAAATTTTTTTTGAAAAGCAATGCGTGCATTGTATTGGCATTAGATCTCTGAAGAGCAATCAATCTAGAATCAATGTAAGGAGCTGCAGATACAACTTATCTGTTCTTGTTCATTCACAATGAAGGGGATGGTTTAATTAATATAATAAATATATATTGGTCAATGCTTTGCTTTTAAACCTTACCTTTACCTATTAGTCGATCAATAGGTATTTTAATCTTTCTCCCCTTTTAAACATGTTTATAAGTCTCATAGAAGAAGGACAGCAGATTTCACAATCATTAATTGCTCTTATCAGCCCTTTTGCTTTTCTAAACATCAGCAGTTTCTATAAAGGCTACTTTTATCTACATACTAAATTACCTTCTTCTTCTTCATCACTTAGCTCTGGAGGCACTTAATAACAGATGAGAAGCAGGCCCATTAAACCTAGTACGGCAACTGATTTAACAGTTAGAATTTTTCTGGATTGTAACAATGGGAAGACATAAAGCTGTCCCATCACAAATTTCTCTCCCTTTTTGCATCCTCGTTTGGATGTCATAAAGACAAATTTTGCTCTTGTCGAAATGCCAACCTGCCATCACATTTCTCTCATGCGTAAAGCTGGGAGTTTGTCCAGAGTGGAAAATCCAAAGCCATTGCTATGGCATAATTTGTGGATCTCATTTGTAATCCAAAATATGGGATGGCTACTTAAGATTTCCACCTAAGATTATTACAGTGCATTTACCAATAAGGACATCTGGTAAATTTCAGCAGTGAGCCAGAAAAGTTGCCTTTGTGTCTTCTAGCTGAGCAAAACTATAGCAAATATAACCATTTATAGGGGGGATGGATTGGTATTGCTTAAAAGAAGCCTGCTGTATCTTAAAGAGTCCAGGTGGTAACACAATGAAATATGTATGTCTGGAGTGTAATTTAAAAAAAATGTAAAAATGAAACCAGAAATGATTTGGAATTTTCAGTTCCAATTCCTGTTCAGTCCATTACACTTTCTAAGTGATCTTGGGCCAATCAATGTATTTCTCTCAGTCCAACCTACTTTTTCACATGTTGATTGTGAAGATACAATCAGCAACCCTTACAGCAACCCTATCCTGGATTCTTTGAAGAATGGAGCACAAATGGGATTGATCAGCCCCTCCCCAGATGGTACTTTCCAGGTGGTTTGGATTTCAGTTCCCAGAATACTCAGCCAAAACATCTGGTGGGCGTCAGAGGAGACTGATAAATAGATATATCTACCTTCGAGTGAATATTATTTTATCCATTATTTGGCACATTATCTGTGGAACTTTAAATGCTGGCTACCCTCAAAAGTAGAAGGTTTTGAGGCAGGAATCAGGGACTCCTAATTTTTCTTGAAAAATAGCTGCTTCCCCAGATATTGTCAATATGAAAGAATATATCGATCAGAAATGGTGCCTAGTGGAGAATTGGAACATCTACTAAACAGGCCCAAGCAGGGCAAGTGTGCAGAATATTTTAACCAATCCTAAAGTAGAAGGGAGTCTCACTTTTTGAGATGGATCAAGGAAGATGGGTAGCAGAGAACATGACAATTAGGAGATGCCACACTAATGTCACAAAAGGATCAACAATAATACATTTGCTTTGCAGTGGGAGCTCAATATTAAAAGATCACCAGAAAGCTGTTACAACAGGAATATAAAAATTAGCAGCTATTGCTTTGGCTATGTGTGATTTTGCAAATGAAATACCGGTAGTAATGGACTTTGGAACAAAAATACCTGATTCCTGAAAAATCTTCCCAAAGACTTTATAAGAAAAGAGCAAGGTGAACCAAAAAGTCTCCGCTTGTTACACAACACTTTTCCCGCTGTTGAAAAATGAAAGGTATCCTGGGTTTGAATGATGCTTTGGCTGTTATTCCACTCATCAGGACAATTACAACATCTTGTGGTATCTTTCATTCCCTTTTGCTTTATAGCAGGGAAGCAAGATGTCCAGACAGATCAGAGTTGGAAAAGTTAGTTTGACATTTTGCTGAAATTCCCATCATCCTTGGCGGTCGGTCTTCAGATTTAGTGAGATGGGTGGTTGAATGAAATGAAGAAACAGAGGCATAAACCATGAATGGGCCTCGATCTCATTCACACAAGCTATAGTGTGAACTAGAATCTACATATCAAAATTCGTTTTAATACCTGAAAATGGTGACTATTTGGATATAACCAATGGACACAAATCACAACTTAGCTTATAGTGTTCATACTATAAACTACTTTGGCTTGAATGGTTGGTATATATCTGATCTTGCTTTTAAGAACTGTTAACTACAAGGTCAAGGTGGCGCGTATAAATATACATGAAACATGTTTAATTATATTCATCCCCACTAAAGATGTTAACGAACTTATTCAGGTGTACGATATCTCTTTTGTATTAACTCCATCCTTCTTGGTATGAAATCATCCCCCAGATATCTTGGGACTGTTTTGGGTGGCTTAAAAATTATCAGAACAAGTGGGAACAGGGCTTCATTCTCAAAGGGCTCCGTTTCTCAACTTTAGTGTTGCGCTTCAGTGTTGCTAGTGCAAGACTTACTCCTACAGCCCAAGTAGTTTCTTGCCAGCCTATTTACTGAGCTTTTTAGTATTTTTCTTAGCTTTGAGGATTGAGCCCGGTTACAATAGTTTCTGCCAATATCTGACACTGCTTCTTGAAGTGTTTTCTTCAGTCTTTCCAGTCTGCTTTTACTTTTAATATAATCTTTCTTTACACAGAATCTGGTTCATTGTTCTATTTCTCTCTCTTGGAAATTCCAGAACCAGTGAAGCACTTCACAGCAAGCTTCAACTCTGCCTTAGACATCTTTTGTGGCAAGATACATCCTTCAGGATGTTCTTAGCTATTTCTGCCTGTGGTCTTCTTTGTCCCATCATGTTCAATCACTCCTCCTGGCTGTCCAACATCAATTCCTGCACATGTGGCTTCTTCCTTCAAAGAACATAGTCTACAGGCATATACTGTATGCCAGCTTCAGCATAACTTCCAAGTCTACCACTGTATATCCTTCTGGCTGCATATACTATTGATCAACTGGTTGGCTAGCAGGAGATGCAAAAGGTCCAGAGGTTTCTGTCCCTTCCGTAAGAGCTGTGGGTCTATTTTTACAGGGAAGTACTTGCATCTAGTTTTAGCCCAAATACCATGAAACAGAACAGAGTGGAAAGAACCTTTGAGGTCTTCTAATCCAACCTCCTACTCAAGCAGAAGACCTTATACCAGGGGTGTCAAACTCACAGCATCACGTTGTCACTTGACGTATCACAACTTTTTTCCCCTTCGCTAAAACGGGAGTGGACGTGGCCAGCACGTGACGCATCCAGCCCGCAACCTGAGAGTTTGACACCCCTGCCCTATACCATTTCAGACAAGTGGCTTTCCAGTCGCTTCTTAAAAACCTCCAGTGATGAAGCACTCAAAACTTCTGAAGGCAAGCGGTTCCACTGGTTAATTGTTCTGTCAAAAAGTTTATCCTTAATTTCAGGTTGCTTCTCTCCTTGATTAGTTTCCATCCGTGGTTTCTTGTCCTGCCCTCTAGTGCTTTGTAAAATACGTTGGCCCCCTCCTCTTACTGGCAACCTCTCAAATACTGTAATGCTGCTATCATGCCCCCTCCCATAGTCCTTTTTTCTAGACTAGTCAAACCCAAATCCTGCAACCGCTCTTCATATGTTTTTCTCTCTAGGCCTTTAATCGTCTTAGTTGATTATCACTCACCAAGGGTTCAAATCCTCACCCAGGGGTGAGGAGTAGAATGACAAGGTTGCTGCTTCCTAACTTCTTCAAACTTCTCTAGAGCCAAACATGTGAACGAAGAATTTGTATTATCCAGATTCTCCTCTGGGAGGTGTTTTTCCACAACCCTATTAAATTTAAAAGAAATACATGCCATAGGAAAGGAAGACAGCAGACATAAATGAAGAAAAAACTAAATAGGAGTGAGTTTCAACAATGAAACATGTTGAATTTCTGCAGCGCCTGCTATGTGTGGGAGTTTCTTAATTTACGCCTACAAAGAAAGGTCTTCCTAACTCTCTCTCTGTCTTAGCCAACGTTGATGACATTATTGTTTTGCCCTTAAAATGTTTGTCTCTATTGATGCAGAAAACTATCTGGAAAGAACTAAGTTTGTATTCTCCAGGTCTACATGTTGGAACCAGAACTCGTTGTTTAACTTTATATGGAAAAGTTCTTGCAGGCTGACAATAGGAAGAACCTTTCAGTGATTAAAAGAAACTTCCTTTTATGGGGTCCAGCACCAAAAGGAGAAGGGACCATCTCTTGCCCTTACAACTTACAAATCTTTATAATGCAATTCTTTATGGCTAGTAGAAAACCTTCAGACACTTTTTCAAATAACCCTAACAGTTTAATCTGTACCCTTCAAGGAGTCCTGCTGTGTGTATTAGATGAGAGAGAAACATTGCGATTGAAGCGGGAACAATCTCTGGCTTCAGGTTGGCCTTCTCTTAAAAAGTAGCAGAAGACGGGGAATTTTCTTTATAGAAAATGGTATTGCAGGGATCATGAACTTTCATTCTTTCTTAACTTAGACAGAAGCGTCTTTCTCGATGGGGACTCTGGGATGAAAATGCACACAAATCCCTTTTGCAAAACGAGATCTGCTAACGTAGCCATTTAAACTTTACTTATGTTGCAAAGCGGCAGCGTTGATTTTAATTTATGGCAAATAGATCAGGCTGGGCTTTTCTTGAAAGGTCTTATTCATCACTTCCTTTTAAAATTTACTCTTAGTGACAATCTCAAACCAGATCCGTCAGGGTGTTCTCCCTTAGGTTTTAAGTAATTTGTTTGGAATCTCAACAAATCTAATATCCCAATAGTAATGTTCATTGATCTCGCTACCTTTTCCAGTGTGGGGACTAACCAATCAGTCACGTCTACATGCATAAACCCCGAATTGCACAAATACTCAGAAAAATAGTATGGAAGAATCAATGTTACTAACAGAGAAAATCCTTTCTGCCCATGAAAACATACGTACATCAAAATGGATTCCAAAACTTCCAAGTTTCTTAATATATCTCCAGGTTTGAGGATTGTTTGCTTTCTTTGTTGTTTTGTGAGCTGTGTTATTTTGTTACTTCTTTAATCTTGTTGTGCACCACACCTTTTGGTGAGATGGGCGACTATATAAATTGCATTAATACATATATACAAAGCAATCTTGCATATGTAAAAAGTTAATAGTAGAGATAGTAGAGAGAGGTTTTGGTTGTGTTGATGTTGGTGCAGAAACTGCACAATACAGAAAACAACTGTAGCCCTCCAGATGTTTTGAACGACAACTACAATACAGTGCTTCAAATGTTAGGAAGTGTGATTCTGACTGTTTGGAAGCTCGAAAGTTCTCCATTGATGAGAGATTGAAATATGAATTATGTTTGTTCTTTGAAGTGACACATCTCCATTCCAAAAAACTACTCACACCTGGTGGGTTATACAGTTTCCCCATCTTAGATTTGAATAGTTTCTTTTCTTCCAGAGTCTGAATTTTTTTATAAAAAAGTTAAAAATCTTGGGTATCACTTGAATGTATCTACTGTTTTGTACTCTCTGCAGTTTTACCTAACACACATTTTTGTAAGCACAATTTCCTAAAGGTTACCTGCATGCTTCTTTTACTTATATAAACATTTTTACCCTGGGCCAAATCCATTCCACTATATGCAAGATTGGATCAACATTGCAAAATTAGGCTGGTGCCAACTACAATATGAAACTGGACAAATTTCTTCCCATATCTAGAAATTCATTATTTCATTTGGATGAGAAATTAAGAATTCATGTCCTTTACACTGCAGCTAGCAGGAACAATTTGTCTCGTAAACATTTCCATTGTTCAGAAGACACATTGAACTAAACGAGGAAAGAACAAACTGAACAAATTTGGAGACTGAAGAGAGATACAAAGTTTTATCTCACAATTGCTAAAAAGGTGCCTCTCCAAAAGGTCTGTTTATGTTTTCAAATGGAAAGAGCTATATATTTTTAATCCAGAAAAGTCTTTTGTGCCAGTGCTGAATTTCAATACAATCATAGCAAGAGAGTTTGCAAAGAGTGGTGCGGTGGCCTAGAGGTAGTGCTCTTGCCTCACAATCAGGAGGCTGTGAGTTCGATCCTAGGTAGAGGCAGATATTTCTCTCTCTCTCTGGGCACACTGAGAATATATCTGCTGAACAAAACTCCGCATTTGCGATAGGAAGGGCATCCGGCCAGTAAATACTATGCTAGCACCATCCAGATTCCACCTCGCAAGGGATTATGGAGTCATTAAAAGAGGAGGAGGATAGCAAGGGAGTTTGCAACAACCCCCTCCACACATACAATTTACACACAAATCTGCAAGGCAGAACCAGATCTACTAATTATTTACTTTCCCACATTTGGGGAAACTACAAGTGTCAGTACAAACAGAATAAAACGGATGAACTTTGTGCTGTGAAAGCCATTTCATGATCATAGTATCACTTCTGCCATGATGGTTATCTCTTTTAGGAAACCACACCGTACAGATTTATTTCCTGTTTTTGGAATTTGTTTTATTTTGCCTGAGCGATCGCGGTGGCCCAGTGGGTGAGATGCTGGGCCTGTTGACCTGAAGGTTGGCAGGTCAAGACCCACGTTCAAGACCCGAGTACCGCATGATGGAGTGAGCTGCTGTTCTTGTCCAGCCCCTGCCAACCTAGCAGTTTGAAAACATGCAAATGCGAGTAGATAAATAGATACCACTATTTATCTACGGAAATGGAGACAAGCACTACCTCCTAAAGTTGGACAAGGCCAGGCAGGGGAAACCTTTACCTTTTGCTTAACCTTAGACCTTTATAACATACGTGATTAAGAATGACACTTCCGATTTGGCTAACTAAACCAGCTCTCTTCAGACTGAATGCCCCACTCCCACAAATACACTCCCAGCACCTGAATCCACATTAATAGCCATGTCTGGCTGGAAAAGATGGTCGTGCAGAAATCCATACATCTGCAGGCATGAGATTAGAAGAGGCTGATACAAATCATGAAAAAAAAAAGTCCTTTTGAAATGGTAGATAGTCGCGGTGGTGGTGGTGGAGAGAGAAACAGAACAGATATTTTTTTTAAACCCTTGAATGTTGTTTTCTACCTTTTCTCTCACAGAGAAGGCTTCTGAACACAATTCTGGAAACCCAATAGCTGCGTGAAGACTGGAATCAAAGGCTGCTTTGTCACTGTGTTCAGATAAAGAGCTGCCACTTCCTGATTTTTCACTTCTCTTAGTGCTGATTGCTGTCACTTCTGCATGCAGAAAATCCATACAGGAACAGAGGTCAAATGCCCTTTTTTTCTCTTCTTCTTCTTTTTTTCAGACTATCTGAAAGCACAGATAGTCTCTGTGATCAGGTTTCAGGAATCTCCCAGTTTAAAAAAAAAAACTATAGTGGATTATTACTTGGGGAACATGAAGGAACTCTTCACATAATCACATTTATCATTTGAAATAGCTTGAAAATCTGGAAAAAATTGTACTACCAAATAGTAGCTTCATTACTACGTTGTCTCAAACGTAAGACACGAAATTCAAGCTACATTATCTTGGAATATTTGATTTAGGAGACTTTAATCTTTATACATTTTAGTATACCTTCATTAACATGAAAAATACGTTGCCTGAAAAGATAGCTACCGTAATTTCTTTTATCACTCTTTTTTTAAATTCTCACTTGAACTTGCATTAAGTGATACCAATTATGTGACATTGCAATAAAACTGTACCTTGGTTGAAGAGAGCTCTAACATCAAATGAAGAATACAGAATGATTACATTCTCACATATTGTTTATTAAGCCACAAATGGCTGGATTTCCATTACCTGATATACCGGTATTATAAATTTGATTTTATAAACCACAGTGGCTGGTATCAAGTAAAAACCAAACCACTATATTGATGAGTGAATTAATTGTCTCATATTTATACATACATTTTGTTATCTATCATTTGACTTTATCATTTTATCTGAATTCAGAGACAATAATTGCATTCTTGCTTAGGGAAATCACCAATTCTGTTCTTAATATGGTGCTTATATTTGTTCCAGTCTTTTATTTATTACTTGCACTCATCAAATCCACAACTGAACATTTGAGACCTATTTAAGACAGTTGTTCAGTGTGAGTCTATGAAAGCTAACTCAAAAGTAAATTCCATTGACTTCAATGGGACTTACTCTTGGGAAGATAATTAGAAGAAGCTGCTCTGTTTCCCAGGTGTACTTCTGATTTAAATAGAGGTGACGGAGATTTTGCAATCACCTTTGCTTGTGGTCAGATCATCTCATGATGATTTCTACAATTTATCATGATCAAATATAAATTGCTTTTAAAACCTGACAGGAAGAAGTTATTTCCTGTAAGAAAAAGGCTTTTTAAAAATTGCAGACATAACCTAACAGGTATCACAAAAACTAAAGATTGCATTCAATTATCTATGTAGAAAATGTGTATAAGCAATCACAAATTGAATGCTCTACTAATACTTTAATTGCTGAATCCTTTGCTTGCCTACTGAGAACTCATTAGAAGTGGGTTGAGTGAGAGATTATATCAGCTAGGATAGCACACTGTATAAATATGGAGCCTAATACGTAGTTTCTTTAGAAGTTTCTTTGGATGCACACAAACTAATATGCCAATACACATTTTGCATTCCTTCTTGGCTTCCTTTATTCAGTACAAGAACAGCTTTGTGTATCAAAAATAAGTGTATTTTCTTTAGCAAGAAACTATACTTCTGAAAAGCATGTGTGTAGATAAATAATACACTCTAATAAAGAGTGTAGATTAGAAAAAAGTATTCTAGCAATATGGCAAAAACTCTGGCAAGTTTTGGAACTAAGCCTGGAAACAGAAATATATTCTTAGAATAAAAATTACTTTATTTCAAGCCTACCTTTGTGCTAAATCCAACCTACTGCATTGCTAAGACTAATAGAGGGATAATATGGTCAAATCTGCTTTCTTAAAATGCTCTTCCATTCTGCTTGCTTTCCTTCATCAGCCCCCAAATTGAAAAATCACATGGTGCTTATACACTGCCATGTTAGAACATACAATAATAATTGTTTCTTTACTGTGTGAGTGTAATTTCATTAGAAAGGATCTCTTAGAAATGCAAAACCTCTTAGGTTAAACTCTTATGTAGCCCAAACCAAAAAATTTAATAAAGGTGTGGAGAGGTTATTGTCAGGGTTTTTGTCAGGATGCTCGTTTCAAAAAAAATGTTTTTAAAAAAATGTTCTGAAAATTCTAGTAAATATAACCTAATTACAAGGATACCAGTTGGGCCATGTCAGGTGATGTAAAATAGATCCATGATATTAACAGATTTTATGGAAGCTGTGGTTGAGAAGGCTTCAAAACCATCTTCCCTTACTTGTTTTCTAGTAGGCAGATAAACTGGATATGGAATGAGCTTAGACATTGGATATGGTTCTGATCCAGTTTCAATTATTATTCAAACTTAATTGGGCTAGCTTTGGTGGAGCGCCTTAAGTACCAATTTGAAAAACGAATCAATGATTGCAATTCTAATTTCTATTAAGAAATGCTAGCAAATCTTTTTCTGTGTAAGAATTTTCCCAATCTTATGAAAAGTACTGCAATCTTTCTTATATATAAGTTACGGGCTGCATAAAAAACATAAATGTTAAACTTCTTGAAGGGATACAATGCAGTTTTATTTGCCTTTACTGGTATGATCAATCAAGGACAGATAGTCCTTGATTTATGACCACAATTGAGTCCAAAATTTCTGTTGCTAAGTGAGACATTTGTTAAGTGAATTTTGCCCTGTTTTATTACCTTTCTTGCCACAGTTGTTAAGTGCACAGGACTAATTGTATACCCGTATTCATCTTGAAGGCATGGGGAGAATATGCATGTGAGGGAATGGACATCGTAAGTGTCACGCTGTAGGTTCTGTCACTTTTGCACATGCCCCTCACATCACAGTGGTAAAGCTGTAGGGCTTGTGTCATTCTGTTGGGACACTTGTTAGTTTGACCAAACTGTCAAGATTCTGTGGACCTGATGCCTCTACCTGGTTGAATATTTATGTGTGTACTAAAATTTAGTGGTGAGTTCACTTAACAATTTTACATTTGTTATCTAATCACAGGCTTGATAAGTTCTGAATATCATCACTGACTGTATCTAAGCATGTCATAGATTTTTAAAAGTTTGATTATAGAATCATGATTTCATTACATTAGGTGCAGTTATAATAATTATATTTCCAAAGGTGGAGCTAATAAAGCTTGACATCTACACACACACACACACACAAACGCCCCTCCAGAATGTTGATCAGAATGCTGAGATCAGAAAAGAGGAAAATATTGGAAGAGAGAATTTTAAATATGAATTAATGTATTTTGTATAAATAGCAAGCATAAGCAGAACTGTGCAAATCCTAATTTGGTAAGAAAGCATTGCTGTGAGCAACAGGGAATAAAGCAATGGGAACACATTCTACTCTTGAGTATATACTGTTTCCTTGGGAAATGCTGCAATAAAAAGATCTAAGATTGCTGCTTATATCTGCTCCGTGATGTAGCTGTAACTACTTCCAGAAAATATTAGCTGTGATCACCCTGCTTTGTAAACCGTCTGTTTAAAAGTATTAAGACTCATTGCTTGTAAAAGGTATATCTATCTATATACTCCTTATAAATTTCCAGTGCTCTGTAAAAAAGGCAAATCAGATCTGTTCCAATTCTCCAAAAACCAATAATGTTTAAATTATTATGTTGATTTTAATCTCAAACTGTGACTTATTATACCGCTGATAAGCAAATCTTATCAGACTTTTATCTTATACCTTTATTTTTAAAGCTTAAGTGGGTGCTGTAATTAAAAAAATGAACAACAGCACAAAAATAAGCATGCTAAAATTCCATATGGAAAAGATAAGCAATCTGTGATTGGAATAATGCATGTTACTTTTTCCTGTTTCTCTCTTGGTAGAAATAGTCAGAAGGAAAAAAAAAAGCCTTAAATAGACCAAAGATAACATGCTATGAAGAGAGACCTTTAAAAAAAACTATTTGCTCATTTTTTAAATGAATACCAGTTGCAACGGCAGGCATGAAAACCCACTTGAAATCTTAAAATAAGAAATACTTGAAAAATTTCAAAGTTCTACTTCAAAGTGGCTTTGGAATTACCAGTCAGGAATTTACATGATTTTACTGATAGTGGTAGGTGTATTACATATGCAAATGTATTGTCTTCTGGGATGATAGGACAAAGACAAATGTTAGCAGTCAGGTTTACGGAATCAAACCCTACCCTTATCAAAGCATGAGAAATTACAAATTCCACCAAGCATAATGTTATTTTTCTAATGTATCTCTGATCTATAATGAGAAGCAATCTAACGTATAGATTTTGCATTCAATAACCCTGTCAAAAACTACATCACACATCAAATGTTAATGGCGCTGGGGAGTTGGGGTGATTAATACCATAACAAATGGTATATATTACAAAATTTCTTTTGTTCTTTCCTCACAATGATGCGTACAGCCAGAGTTTAACCTTTAAGGGTTAAAGAGTTTAATCAATGTCAACGTCTGATCTTCTGAAGGCAATAAAGAACAGACTGTCTAGCGATACCCAACAGAATATCACTTTGTCAAGCCACAGAGCGCCCAAAAGCTTGTCAAGTAAGTTACCAGAAACCTCTTTGTGGTTAGAACTCAGCTCCTTCCTGCTTGACCTATTATTTGATATTTGACCACTTGGTTGCAAGACACTTGCTCTTTCCAGCTGAAATGTCACTGGGGCATCTTGTCAGCTCCCCGACATCTTGGCCTGACATACAATTTTACTTTTGTGTGCTACAAGGCAGAAAATGCAGGGCAATGGCCTTGTTTTAAATTCTGTCAGCATCAAAAATGGGCGTCACTCTTGGGTCCTACCAACAACAACAACAACAAAGAAAAGGAGCTTATTTTGAAGGTCAGAGCAGCCATTACTTTAAAGTCTTGAAACTCGAAGTAAATTTATTACCTGCGATGCTGGCTTGAGAACTGCCCTTATGGAAAGCACACAAACACGTCCTTTCCAGATCTCCCTGCGCCCGTTGTTTCTACTTCCTGATCAAATGCCGACTTGATAAAAAAAAAGGGGGGGCCATCAGGGACCGGATTCTGCGCTTAACTTGTTCGAATGGGCAAGTGGTATCATGTAGCTTTACAAGGCGCAACCTGACCTTCTCACATTGACCAGGAGTGACATAATTGTGCAGGAGGAGAAGCAGTCACATCGTTTCTGTTTTGCACAACCTGCTTAAAGTTTGCAACTAAATGCTTGTCTTCAGTTGAGCTGACAAGAGAGAAGAGAGGGCTCAGTGAACCATGGCAGGCCTGCCATGAAATGACAGGAATCATTGGCATACATTTCAAATAGCTCTCTCAATCCTATTAAAGTATTGCAGCCCTGTTTTAAAATAGACAAGTATGAAACAACTTTGATAGATAGAGAATAAAATGGCTTATTGATTTTTTTTTTAAAAAAGTCTGAGGAAAATTACCCCAAATGTGTCATTCTTTAACATTTAAAAATATATTACATAAAAATGAGCTACCACAGTAAATAAAAGTTGTTGTGTGTTTTTTTTTAAATGACCCTTCTCCTATGCTGGGCATGGGATGTGCAGCATGTGTGAACGCAGCCCCCTCCTTCCTCCCCGTGAAGAATGTAAAATTAACGCCATAGCAATGCACAGAGAGCAAGCTTCCAATTCAAGGGCTAAAAACATCCTAATAAAATCGGACTTTAATTAATTCTCTTTCAGCTGCTTACAAAATGACTAGATTCTAGCATCCATTTGGCGTTGCTCTTTTGGCAGACATGACATGTAGGTTTGAAGGAAACGATGATGAAATTGGAGGTCTATTATGTGCCAAGGTGAAAGGCAGATCATAATCTGATTCGGACTTCAGTGGCAAAAAACCTGGGAGACAGCCTTGATCTAGCTGCGGTAAAGAGCTTGACACAGTAAGGATGCTTGAAGCGTTTCGTGAATCCTGGGGGGGGAAAAATAAGACAACAAAAACATTTTCCATTAATTAGTTCATAAAAACAGTAGATATTATCTCTAGAATGTAGTCCTTGTTTAGCAATTGCCTCATTTAGCAATTGTTTGCAATTAGGATGGTGATGAAAAGTAACTTTACAATCAGTCTTCCCATTTGCAACCTTCTTGAGTTTGTAAAGCAAAGGAAAAGTGAAGTATGATGGTAAGCATGGATTGTGGTTTCCTTTAGTGACCAAATTGCTGGTCCCAATTGTGATGACTAAATAAAGGACTACAGGAAATATGCATAACTTTAAGCCACACTGATTTCAAAGGGATGAAAGTATACTGTATGTATCGATTGACTGTTCCCATTAATAACAACTTCTAAAAGTGCAATTGGTTCTTTGGCGTATACGATGCTTTGACGACATATGTTCTTTTTAAATATTTGAATATAGCTACAAAGTCTGCTGTCATGCACTGGTTTATCTGCAAATGTGATTACCTGGATTTCTTAAATTTAAAGTAAGCCTTACAAACCAGAAATAAAAACAGAAGTGTTTTCCAAAACCTTTTTGAGAAAAGTTGTCAGAAATGGATGTGGAGTTTTAAATATTTACCAGTTTTACCCTTCTGTGTCTGGAGTATTTTAAAAGTTGTTAATAACCATCTTTTGCTTCAACTCCTACCCTCAAAACGACGCTATAGAGCACTGCAAACCAAGACAACTAGACACAAGAATAGTTTTTCCACGAATGCCATCACTCTGCTAAACAAATAATTCCCTCACCACTGTCAAACTACTTACTAAGACTGCATTACTGTTACT
>JANHFT010009809.1:88197-99307 GCA_032467955.1 Pseudoxenodon macrops
GGGAGAGGGAGGGAGCGAGAGGAAGAGGGAGAAGGAGAGAGAGAGAGAGATCCCAAATCTTAGATATGTCTCTTTTGGGGATCAACCTTCTTGATTCTGTCATGTTGCTACCTGGTCCTCTTAACTGGCATTGTCTGGTAGATTGCCAAGTGTGCTACCCATCTCAACTAAATGCAATTTTATTCAATGGTTAGATTGCTTGTTTAAAACCAATGTGTGTTTTCATGAGACCTTGCTGCTCATGGATTTCAGCACTTTGTTCCACTCTAAATTCTGGTTGAGACATTCCTCACTGGCTGAAATCTCCAAGGACAGACCAATCTCTGGCATATTAAAATAGTTTCAGTCAAAGTTGTACCAACTGAACAGAGGCAGAGTCTGTAACTGGAAATGGCTGCAGATGGTCTACCAGCCAAAACCGAGTTGAGGCATTTGTGCCCAGAGCTGATATTTGTCATCTAATCATAAAGTCAAGTCCAGAACAATTCTGAGGCGATACCTTTAATGAAATCAGTTGAAATCCCTTCTGATTATTTGGATCAATCTGCAACATTTCTATCTGATCCACACTGGGATCAAAGGCCATTTGTACATCCACAAATATGTATACACCAAGAGATACAGTTGAATATTGATCCTGTGTACACATTTATTCCCTAATACAAAAACATGCCAATTAGCAGGACGGTCAAGGAATAGTGAAATTCAAAGCTTTCTCTTGGGCTGTGGGATGTAAAGTGGCCTTTACACATCTACATACCGTTACTGAAGAATCTCAGAAACAGTACTTTTACAAATAGGAGGAGAGCTTGGTTTTATACGCAGCTGCTTTGTTGAAGCGTAAGGGAGGAGGGAGAAAGGAAAAGTCAAAGTAGCATTAGCATGAATAGGCTACTTGGATTCCCTTGATTCAGGTGTCACCTGAGTAGAAAAACTCAATATAGGTTTTTTAAAAACCTCTTTCCAAAAGTCTCAGTTGATTCATAACCTCAGAACAAATCTGCCATCCTTTTGTGTTTAACCCACAGTTTAGCACTGAATAATGGATGTTCTTTATCTTGAAATAGTTTCTTCAAAAGGAAGGAGGAAATACCTAAATAAAAGTGCCCGACTCTGGAAAGAAGTAAATGTATCTACTTTTGTATAGAATTGTTCTTTTCTTCTGCGAAGCCTGTTCAATTATATTCTGAGTTCTATTCTTTGTAAAAAATAAAAAAATAAAAAACTTTCTCCCCAAGGTTAAGCATCCTGATCTAGTTTTCAAGGCAGCAGCCGCAAGCTTTTCCACTCTGCTGCAATTCAAGCGGTATTGTTGAAACTTTGTCTAACAATGGGTCTGACACTGTCACTTGGAAACTAACGCGAGGCAGGCCGATCGAGGAAAGAGTATATCACGAATGGAAACAGAAAATTAAGTTGTTGTTGTTGCACGCCTCTTAATTGTACCACATCAGAGGTGGGTTCCTACTGGTTCACACCGCGTCTATAGAGTAGGTAGTAAGCTGTTGGTGATGTCACGGAGCTGGTTCTGGTCTGTGGACGCCACCATCTTTTTTTATGAAATTTTTCTGGTTTTTTTCCTTCTGCACATGCGCAAAAGCCGAGTTTCCAGCACTGCGCATGCATTGCCATCTTGTTTTTGGCCTCTTTTTTGGGGGGGGGATTTTTTTCTACTGTACATGCACGTACCCACGAAGAGCGCCCACAAGGCTCTTCAGCTTTGAAATGGCGATGAGCACCGTCCCCTAGAATTGGGAAAGGGGGCATATGTGCAAGGGGAATCTTTACTTTAATCCTTCTACTCCCCACCAAAATAAATTAAAGGAATCTTACCCTGCTGAGTTAAAGGAAAGTTAAACTTGCTGGATTTGAAACTAGCCATTTTTCCCATAGTGCAAACATGACAATTTTATCTCCTGAAACTGCCAATGAAACTGTCAGGAAAATTAGATGTCATAAAATTATCTTATTAAATCAACACACTGGATTTCCACTAAAAGGCAGTTAAATCAATTAAAATTACATATTATGTCATGTCAGACCAACTGCTCAAAAACTATTTTAAAATCGCACGCACGCAAGTACCCTCACCCCACACCAAAAAACCCACAAAAGTGCCTTCCTTTGGGTAACTCTTCTACCTTCACTAAAAAATATATATGCTCAAGGTAGTGTGTAACTTTCCCTGTGCAAAGTTAGAGAATGGTGGCTTCGGTCCAAGGCTGGCTAGTAACAGCTGACATGCTCTGGAATCTGGAGCCCTAAATCAAGATTGTTTTCACAGCTGTAATTAAGCCACCTAATCAGAAGCACATTTTGATGGTACCGTTTCTGGAAGCCAGACACTGATTTTTTACGCTCGGAGCACAGTGGCTTGTAAGAAGTCCTTATTTAATTTCTGTGTGTGTGTGCATTTCAAGAGGCGGGAGAGGGTGGGAATGCCCCTCCCTAAAGGGAAATGGAAAAGAGCCTTTAACCGTTGGAAAGCAGCAGCTTTATGCGTTCGGGCCTTCACGAACTCTATGACCCGCTCTCCTTCGGCTCCGGGCTGAGTCCCCATCTCTCGAGTGGCAGCTGCACGCAGTGAGAATAAGGACTTTTGCCAAAATCAACAGATGAGCTGGTCTGAACTGGCTCTCTGTGTGTTCCGACTGTAAATTGTGCTGTGATGATTAGAGAACTCCGACACAGGATGTTGACTCTTAAAACTGTCCAGAGAAAATAAGTTTGGAGTTACTTGCTTTTAAATTCACGATGATGATGATAATGGTGACGGCGATAATTATGATGATGGCAATGATTGCAGTGATCATTTTTAAAAGATGCATTTTGGGATGTGGTGCACAAAGTCCTATCCATGACAAGAGCCTTCTCCTATGAATTCTGAAATAACCATTCCTGTTTTTATACGTATATGCAGAGATATAGACAATGATTTAATAGGCCCTGAAAGCATTCCTACAGGGAGACCCACCTTCCTTAAAATGTTTTTTTCAAGAGAGCTATGAGTCTTGCCCTTGCAATTGTCACAACATGAGAAAAATATCTTGCCATCTTTTAAAGAAAAAATAACTGTGAGATCTTCAAAATCTAGAAACTGGTTACCGCTTCTAATGCTTAAAATATGTTGTTTAAATTAAGCAACCACTGAATTATCATCCCATTCAAGTGGATTTAGTAACTTTAATATAAACTTTCAACCTCTGAGGCCATAATAAGGCTATCAGTAGGAAGGCCGTAGTCATTGTGGTCTGATTACATTTAGTTCTGCATTTTAATTGCACATGGATTCCATTAAACCTTCCTTTTGCCTTATAGGCAACATTTAAATCAAATTACTATAATTTCCAAATATGTTTCAATAGCTTGACAAGGTAAAAGTTCACATGCTTAGCATATTCCGCTTCTTTAAATGTTTTCTATAGAAAAGGAAATATTGTGTATACAAATCAAGGATGCAGATATATATTATCTGATTATACTTCTTTGTTTTTTCAACTATCGAAGTGGTAGTGCTATTGTGGCATTTTAACAATTAAGTATGACATATTAAGAGATTAAGAGTATGATGCAGGCGTATAACATTTATCTAAGGTATACTTGCACCGTACCGTCTTTCTTTGTCCAACTTTTTGATTTGGTACAGATCCACCATTGCTGAAGAAAACTTTACTATATAGCAAGTTTTTGCAGGTAACGTCTATCATTTGTGACAATGTTTTATAGCAATTCATATTGTATCAGGAAAATTCTTCCACAAGGATGAGGCACTTTCTACTACAGTTAGTTTCTTGCTTCCAGATGAAGAAGATGAGACTACACTATTATCTCTAACCATAACACATGTAATTGGAGGCTACCAGGTTGAAAAGAGATGGAGGAGGAGATCTTTTCCTTAGGGAATAATTCTAATATTTCTCTGACTCTAAATCAATTGGAACTAGTGTGTATCCAAATTGTTTTAAATTACAGGATTATATAATTTTTGGTTAGATGGTTATAATTTTTGGTTTGGTGGTAAACATAGCAAGGTCCTGTTTGAATATTAAATACTGAGTGTACCTTTAAGCATGGAGCCAATGGCTATTTCTAGTCATTATATAAATCCCTACTTTTATGAATAAAGCCATCATCTATTAAATTGTTGCTGTTGTTTGAGTACCTGGAGAAAATTTAGATTTACATGCACAGAACGTATCTATACAATCATATGTGAAACATATACAATGGAACCTCCGCTCACGACCACAATTGGTGCCAGAACTTCGGTCGGCACCTGATTTGGTCGTGAACGGAAGCACGACTTACTACGCATGCACAGACACGAAAATACCCCCCAAAAAATGGTGCCAAAGGGAAAATCGCCGTGGCTGACTTTGATCGGGAACCGAAGATATGGTTGTGAACAGAGGTAACTTTTGAGCGGATTTTTCGTTCGGGAACCGATTTGGTCGCGGACTGGGGCATTCGGCAACAGAGGTTCCACTGTAATTAGAGAACTCTCACACTGTACAGAATGGTCTTGACTGACTAATCTTGTCTTTAAGCAACTGCTCAAGTGGCCCTATCCAATTGCTTCAAAATGATTGCAGAACCAGAAAATACTCTGCAGAGCTGCAGATCGTTTTGCTACAACAGCAAGGGAAAGCAACTAGTCCAGGGGTGGTTTGTAGATATTTTCCTGCTGGTTCGCTCAGGGTCGTACAAAGCGCACACACACATGCACACACAGAGAGCAATCAATAACTAGCTTCTGCGCATGCGCAAAAGCAAAATCCAAGATGGCAGCGGCCACGGAGACACTGACAGAACCGGCTCCGTGACGTCATCGCAGAGTTACTAACGGTTCTAAAGAACCGGATAGAACCAGTGGGAACCCACCTCTAAACTAGTCTCTTGTCCTATGTATTATAAATTCATCCAGATCTGGATATCCTATGAACGTTTAGACATAAACACCAAAGGAAGAGATGCAAAGTTGGTTGATGAATCCAAAACAGACACCTCCATCATGCCATCTATTACTGTTATCTGAAACCGGAATGAAGACAGTATAGAACATTGCTTCAAAAATATAAGAAGCTCTAGACCAAGAATACCAAGCGCTATACGCCATGTTGCAGCATCTTGGAGGATGTACATATAGCATCAATGATAATCTTAGCAATACTTGTGGGATGTTCGTACATTCTACTGTTCAGTCTATTTTCCATAATCAGTAGAATATCCATACAAATAATCCAACCCTGAACGCAAAAGTGAAAAGAACAAATGGTCCATGAACCATGGTTGGATTTGATCCAATCCAGGATTGGTGTGACCAGATATTTACACTACACAAATTATGGAAGAATGAATCCAAGGACATGAGTGAGTCATAATATTCATTCATTTTGCAGCTGCCTCTAATCCACTCTTTGGAAAACACTTGCCACTACAGAATACCAAGTAAAGTCACATGGTTCCTACAGCACCCTTGTGATGACTCAATCAGCCGGGGTTCATCAAAGGTGAACTATCAGAAAACATTTGAAATCCGCCTGCACTGGAATGCCAAGGATGTGCCTTCTCTCTGCTGCTATTCAACTTTGCAGTAGATGCCTTCATGAGAAAGGTTTTTGCAAACAGATGTGTGAATTTGACTAAGGACAATTCATCGATGATCTCATGAATGCAAGTGACATCATTTCTGCTGATCATGAAGTGGAAGCCATCTTAAGGGGATACAACCCAGCGAACTGGGACTAGTCAGTGTGGGAAAAACAATGACTTATTAATATATTTATTTATTTAGACTGATGACTTATTAGTTGGTCATACAGCTAAAAGGAGTACAACTAGAACAATTCATGTTTAAAAATAATTTTAATTAAAAGTTTGATTACAGTAGTAAAAAAAATACAAACTAAAAAACAACTAAGAAAATAAAAAGTGCAAAGAAGGAAAGAAAAAAGAAAATACTCTAACAAAACCAATTTCTCACCTCCATCATGGCAAGTATAAATAATTTCACTATCTCTTCCTCCTCTATATAAAGCTCATAACCTGTCTCTTAACTATAAATAAACCCAATAAGGAACATATCCTCTAATGCAGGCGTCAGTCAAAAGTCCAAACAGACAATAACATTAAAAAGGGGAGATTTCTCCTTTAAAGAGAATAAGATCACAAATATTTCCTACTTGAAGTCGAAAGACAATTAGATAGAAAAGCCAATTTAAATGTTACCAGATTGTAATACATAAAGTTAACTGTAGAGAAAATGTTTAAACTCAATGTTAATTGTTAGCAAATCCAACATACAGTCCAGATGTCAGCAAATCCCAAAATAACCATCCAAAATAACATGTCCTGTTTCAACCCTGATCAAATAAACTGACCTTGTGTTCCCTCTTTTTACATAAAATACCGTAATATTCTTTTTCAATCCAGTTAGATGATTGTTGATCCTTGTTTTGCATTTCTTCAATACATTAAAGAGTCTCTCTTGTTAGTCCAACAAAAAGAATTTGTTCCAACTGTTCTCTCAGTTTATCATTTTTATTTCTTCTTAATTTTTAAAACCTCATCTGTTGGGTTTTTTTTAACATCTAGTAGCAAGTTCTTGTTTATGTTCTTTCGGACAGACTTTGTTGCATATCTTTTTCTGTTACATTTTCTTCTGGGAACAGATAGTTCCCAAGAAAACACAACAGAACTGACATCATTGATTCAAAGTCCCAAGACTGTTCCTCAAAAATGTCTCCAAACGCCATCAGTTACCCCTTGTTATATTTCCAATATCAAAAACAGTTTTTATTTCCCAGAAAAATGCATTTATTCCTTAAAATTAATTTCAAAGCCGTAATATTCAAAATTCAATATTCTGACATTTTCTGAGCCCTTAATCCGTTTAAAACTTTCTGTATTCAAAACCTTGTCCTTCTTCTCATTCAGAAATAAAGCCATTCTCTTCTTTCGACAAGCTTAAGGACTGGAAGATGGGCTTGCTTTATTCATCCTCAATTTTCTCCGAGGTGTTTTTGACTGAATAATTTTATTAACTGCATCTGCCTAGGTCTGTGATGGCAAACCTATGGCAAGCGTGCCAGAGGTGGCACGCAGAGCTCCCTCTGTGGGCACGCGTGCTGTTGCCAGCTGTTCTTCATGGGTTCTGAGACGCCGGAAAACAGCCCGAAAAAGGGCTGGAAAATGGCCTGGTTTTGGGGCGTTTTTCAGCACTCTGGCACCCGCGAAGACCAGCTTCAAAAAACAGTCATGCACACACCAGCCAGCTGGTCTTTGGGTTTCCAGCGCTCCAACATACACACTTGCACACGCATTCCGGTTTGGGCACTCGATGGCAAAAAGGTTCACCATCACTGGCCTAGGTCCTTTACTTGTCTTTATATTTTGGACTAAACTTTGCTTGTAGATTCTGATTTTACTTGTTACTAATCTAACTAATGAATTCTGCACTGTTCACCTACTTTGCTGCAAAGTTTAGACCCTTTGCCCCCAAAAAATCACACTACATGTAGAACATAGTTGAAAACAACATTTCCAGGAAGGAACTTTTACATTTGAATGCTGGGAAAATACAGTGCCTCACAATCACAATTGTCTGGAAGACATACGTCAGGACCCCTTCAACAGATGAGTAAGAACTGCCTTCGGTCTACTTACAATGATCTGGAAAGACCCACAGATGTATTTTTTTGGATTTATTTCCAAAGATGAAAATATTCTCAGGCGATTCTACGCTGTCTATCTAAAAGTTTACTGACTCATGTCATTTCTACCCCACTCATTGCTCAACATGTGGTATTTCAACACAAAGACCTATCACTGAAACAAATGAAGTATCACACACAAAACCACATAAATGCATTCATGACAGAAACGCACATTGGATAGCAGCATCAGTGAATACGTTCATCCAAAAACAACAACTCTTGGTATTTTCTGTGGAAGATGACAGCCCAACTCTTTCTCCAGCTGTTATCTCACTTGCAGCCTCCCCTGGGGATCATTATTCTTTCCCCCTCCTTCATCTGAAGCCACGTGTCCTCCTGACCTTAGCAAAATTTCCATCTCTGTGGATTCATGTGATTCCTCCATCTCTTCAGGTTCTCTCGCTCTCTCTAAGTCATTCCCCCAACTCTTCTATTTCCCCTTTTCTGATACAATCTACATTCCAAAGGACTGAGTAACTACTGGGAATGTCTCCCAATATATTTGCCTGGTTCTACAGCCAGGTGGGCTTCCTTCTAATTGCTTAAAGGTTTCAATATTTTGCTTCTTCTCTTTGGGCTCATAGAGATATTTATAAAATTGCTCAGGATTTACAATGAAGCCCATTATTTGGTGTCAATAGCAGGAGTTAAACAAAGAGGAAACAAGACTTTATAAGGGATGAGGATTAGGATCCCGGTGTTTTTTGAGCTCTGAATGTATTACATTTATCCTCAGGAGAACAACACTTAAGGCATGACAAGTGAATCTTCTCTAGATAAAGTAACCTTATTATGCAGATAGCCAATATCTAATTTTATCCAGAAAGTTTCCTGCTTCTTATTTCTAGGATAAGATGATTATATGCAAATATTTAGCCACCGCGATCAAACATTTCTGCACCCGTTCTATCTACTTTTTTTTTTTTTATTCAGAATTTCTAAACAATTGCATATATTATTTGTATGCATTCAAATTTGCAGAAAGGATATCGTGTTTATTTATGAATTTATTCTACCATGAAAAGATTGCGTCAAGTTCTGTTCACTTCACCGAAACATAATTTTGCATGCAACTGTAGTGCTACAAAAGCTTTCTGAATCAAACAGCAATTCTCTGAACTGAACTTAAGGAAAGCTAATGACGCTCTGCTATTAAAATGGACACCCAGGATACCTTAGATTCATAGAATGTCTTTTTAAGATAATAGTGGACGTTTCTACTGCATTTGAAAGCCCGTCTGTCCATTCAGTTTTACCAGACCCTGGACCTCCCCTTCACAGTACTGGCACTGCTCATAACTTCAGTTGAGTAGCAGTCAATTGCCTACTTGAAAGCACATGAAGATGTAAGCAAAACAGAACTAGAGGAGTAATTCCTATCCATTTGTGCCTTGTTGTTTTATTTATTTATTTCCTGGGCTTATATATATATGCAAGTCTTGGCGTATTCGGGTCTTTTCCCGTGTAAGATTGAAAGTATCTTGGCGACGTTTCAATGAGGTCTCATTCATCATCTTCAGGCTGGTGTCTTCGGCTCTGTGCTTCTGAGCTTTGCTTGCAGAAATAAATAAATAAATAATACATTGGGCTGAGAGATAAAAGTATAGTCCGGTGGCATTCAGCTTCCATGATTGACGGTAGATCTTGAATATAGGTCCTCTACATCAAAACAGACCCCACCAAGCCCAAGCTTTCCCTTGAAGGTATGCAAGGAATCTTGGGTTGGGATTCAAATCAATGGCCTGCTGCATTAGGATTTTTCAGTACTTCTGGGAGATAAAGAACTTTGAAAGATAATATGGCTACAGAAGGTCAAAAGACCTCAAATTCAGCACAGTTCACATTAGAACAACTCACCCAAGTCTTACTCTCCAAAACTTTAATTTGTCATTTAATTTGTTTTACATGTCCAAAATCTTGTTTTACAGGGCTTTCCATCTTCTTAAGTTCTTTCGTCTCCTCTTTCATCTTTACAAGTCTTCCGTTCTTATTTCCCCAAAAGGTCTCGTGATTCAGCTAACTTATTGCCTTGTTGCTCAAACATGTACCGTGTTTCCCCTGTCTTATTTTCTTTTGATCCCCAAAATAAGTGCTTGGCCTTATTTTCAGCGAGATCTTATTATTTTTTAGATGCAGGAGACAGAGAGCGTGGTTACCTCATGGCTGCACATGCTTTAAATATTTTCAGGGAGGGCTTATTTTCAAGGGAGGGCTTATTTTAGCACATGCGCTCATAAGCCTGATTGGGCTTATTATCTGGGGAGGTCTTATTTTCGGGAAAACAGGGTAGTTTCTCTCCCTGCAGGTTGTTCTAGAGATCCTCTCCTTCCCTCCATTCTTGGCGCTTTTCTGATGGTTGCCGTTATATTATAAATCCCCCCCTCCTAAAAGTGTCTCAAACAAGGAAAAAAGAAAAGGCCAGCTTTCCCTCCTTTCCCCCCCTCTTTTATCTTTACATGCCTTTAATCCTTTTGTCTCAATATTCCATAGTTAGTCCACATCACAATCTGGCTAATGTGACTTTTATCTTTTGCTTTGTAAACTCCACCATTGTTTGTACTCTTTAATAGTAAACAAAAACAACAACAACATTCCCACAAAGGTCTGGTTCTTTTGTCTAGCTTAATTTCACTTTGTTCAAAACCGCTTTCATGAAAAATAATATTTCAAAAGAATTAGCTCCTTTATTTTAGACTTTCTAATATTTTCTCTTCAATAAGCTTTTTGCCAAAAGATTTTAAGTATTTAAACCTTTTTTTCTTCATTCCTTTATAATCCTTTATAAACCAATAATAATAGTAACTGACTAAGAGGAATTTTCTTGTCCTGCTGCTCGGAAAACCTCTATTTAGCTGTAAATTCAGTTACATCCAAACATACTTAAAAATGAGGCTGATGGGAACCTTACGTCCATATAGGTTGTATTATGGCTGTGAGCTTGATTTAAATCCCTCAACTTCCAACTGCTCAACTGCAATCTCCTCAGGAGGAACAGCTGCCCAGAGTGCAAGTGGGAGATCTCATGATCTCTTGCTCCTCCAGAGAGACTTCACAGGCAAAATGTTGCTCCCTGGTGGCTGATATCCACCACAATGCTATCCCCACTCTTTCAAGGACATCTAGTTTGCCTTAAATCTTCACCAGAAGCTAAGATCATATCTATCTATCTATCTATCTATCTATCATCTACCTACCTGCCTGCCTACCTATCTACAGTATCTATTTATCTATCATCTATCTATCATCTATCTATCTACAGTATCTATCTATCTATCTATCTATCATCTACCTACCTACCTACCTACCTACCTATCTATCTACACTATCTATCTATCTATCTATCTATCTATCTATCTATCTATCTATCTATCTATCTATCTATCTATCTATCTATC
>JANHFT010009809.1:135932-147109 GCA_032467955.1 Pseudoxenodon macrops
CTATTTTTCTACTTGCATTTTTTACGTGCTTTCGAACTGCTAGGTTGGCAGAAGCTGGGACAAGTAACGGGAACTCATTCCATTACGCAGCACTAGGGATTCGAACCGCTGAACTGACAGCCTTTCTGATCGACAAGCTCAGCGTCTTAGCCACTGAGCCATCACTGACAGGATGCATCAACAATAAACTAAGCTATCGAGAAGAAACTGCTTTAAACAGTATAACTCAACCTAGTAACTCCAGACTAATGGAACTTCAGCTCCCAGAATCCATAGCCAGCATGATTATTTGGTTGGGTACTCAGAATTCAGAGAGTGTTAAACTGAAGGCTAGATTAGAACCAGGGAAAAGAAGGAAAGGTCACCAAATCCGAAGAGAGTGAGAAACTCATCCTCAACTGAATAGTTTGACAAAACAGATTAATGTTCATTTCGCTCGAAAATATAAGCCACTGTGTTAAATAAGCATTGTAAGGCTCTGCTAAGCTGGCTAAGGCATTTTAAATAGTTATTTGAGCTCCCCAAATTCCAGCACAGCTCATCTTAAGAGGGCAAATGATTAAAGAATTGGTCTGAGATTATTTCTGAAGTATGCCTTCTTAAAGTTCTCTTTTGGCTTTTCATTTACATGTGATACAGAATGTATCGCCTGTAAATATTACAACAAATAATGGCGCATGTGCCAATGCACCCGTGCACAAGGACATGGTAGATTGGCTACTCTGGCTCCCTCAAGGTGCAGCCCCCAAGCCCTTCAACTACAATCTGTGTGAGGTGGGGGAACTGGCATTACATCATATCTCTTTGTGTGTCCATGCGAGCATAGGAGTAAATACGTGCTCCTGTACTAGGAAAGAACCACCAATTCTTTTCTGAACACTAAAGACTGAAAGTAATTTGCTCATTTCCTCCGGTGATATGATGAAACTGACAGCAATATTAGTGATCCAAAACCCAGAGATACTTTACTGGTGTCACTCTCAACATCACATGCTGTATTTGATCCAATTTATTTCACTTAAAAGGATGGAGTCATTTAAAGAACATCCATTCGAAAAATATGTGTTGTATGCTCATATTTTCTGTCTTTGTGTTTGTGTGTGACAGTGTGTGTGAGAGAAGAAGCAGCAAAGTGAAAATATCAGTGTCAGCTATTGCTGCAGATTATACATTAGTTCATTCTTTTGCTTTTGCTAACTTTAATAGGTCAGTGTTTTCCTATGTACAAATAAAAATCTATGAGTGCGACATTTGTATTATAAAGTTCCCTTCCATTCTGTTCCATTCCTTCCTTCATTTTTGTTTTTAATATGGCTGGGAATATTTAAATGATTTACCAAAGCATGCAAAATCTGCGCTGTGATGGTTTTAAAAAAAGTGAAACATTATAAAGTCTCTCTCTCTCTCTCTCTCTCTCTCACACACACACACACACACACAAACAATCTGGAAAATCAGGCCAAAAAACTAACTGACTAAAATATTAATGCATACTATTATTTAGATTTTTTTTATACAGTACAACAGTGAGAGAGTATGACCACAAAAATTTAGAAAGAATGTATTTTCTAAATCTTTAATTGTAAAAACATACCTATTTGCTAGCATATGATAGTGATAACATTTCTGTATATATTTTGACTGGTTATTATTTTACAAATATATTTCTCAAGTTCCATTAGCATTTTCTAACAGAAAAAGCAGTATCAAAGTACAATTGCTTGAAATACAACTATACCAGCAGATGATGAAGCATTATCAAAAAGTATTACTTACATTTTGAAAGATAGATTCCACTGATTTCATATGACTAACAATTAATTCTTTGTCTCTGTTGAATGAATAAAAAGATCATGTTCTTATTGCTGTTTTACTTTTAAAGTTTTATTTTGCTGCTTTTACTCTTGTATTGTAATCTATTTTTTAATAAGTATTTTGTTAGTTACCTATCATCATTTCCATTATAAATTTAATTTTTAATTATATGGTATTTCTTTGAACAGGAAGCTGAAGAACAGATAGCATGTTTATATGCAACATTCATCATTACTTTTGTCCCAAAATTTGTTGCCTTCAGGTAATTTCAGTGTCAAATACAAAAATGTTTAGCTGAGTTAACTATAAAGTAACTAGCACAAGCAATATTTTCCATTTTGTTTCTGCTGCATTAGAGTCAACTTTATGTTTCTTGTATATGGTTGATTGATATCAGGTCTAGTTTATAAAAGGCATCAGAGATAACACTGGAAGGGATGACTGTCTTTCTAAGTTTTGTTACTGAACTTTTGCCTATGCTTTCAGTTCAGAAAATGTTTCTTATGGCTGAAAAAATTCTAGAATTCTCTATAAGTACAAATTAATAAGAATTTTTAATTAAAAATTAAAAATTAATTTTTGTTTTATCATCCCATCCATGAGTTAAATACGTAAGAAAAAAATCCTGTCAGATAGATGAAGTTGCTATATAATCTCAAAGAACTAGAACGACATAGCTAGATCAAAACAATCCATTTTGTTCAGATGAAGGAACTTTTCTAACTTCAAATATTTTCATTCATAGGCTATTTTTATTTATTTGTTTTTTTGTTTGTCAAGCATATATAAGATTACAGAGAAAGTATAAACATGATTGTGAATACATGAATGTATAAACATGGTTATGAATACATGATATGGTTGCAAATACATGGGGGCATTAGGACAGGGATGGTAAGCATGTTGGTGTACTTATGCATGCCCTTTACAGACCGCTTAGGAATGGGGTGAGATCAACACTAGATAGTCTAAGGTTAAAGTTTCGGGGGTTTGGGTTTTGTTTTTGTTTTGCTTTGGTATCAATGCCAGCAGAGTGGCGTAAACAAACATAAAAACACAAGCTGGCTCAATTTAAAGTCCTGGGAGTCTAATGTTTTTTGTCACATGGTAGCCATCACTTGTCTCCTGGAAACTCACATGCAAAACACAATGGAGATAAATTATATCTGAGAAGTAATACTATTTAAAATGCATCCATAAGAATGCAGAATGAATAATGCAGCCTGAGAAAGTAAAATATGAATTTTCAGATAGGGATCATATTTAACAACAGAGCACTTACTTTCACAATGAGGGATATCATGGTCAGGTTAGGAATAGCTTATATAGCTGCTGCTATCAACCATAATAGACAAATGCATTTTAGGATATGAAGTAAATTTATACGGCCATATGCAGCAGTTAATTTTGTGTACAATTTCCATAATGTATCTATGAATAAAGTACACAAACCTGAAAGTATTTGTACTTATCCCCCTTTTTAGAGAAACACTCTAAAAATTGGTGCCTACCGAGTGCTCAGATATATTTTTATAAATAATGATGAAGCAGAATACTTGTTCTTTTGTTTCACCTTCCAATTTATTTTTATTTAACAAAAATAATAAAAATTAAATTAGGTGAAATATCAAGGGAGGTGACTCTGGTCTCATGGCTGAAAAAACAGTGTTGAAGTTGTCAGTTGCAAACAATGTGCATAGTGAATAGAAAACAGGCCAATTAACATATGACAGAATAGATGCTTACCATGGACATTTCTGGTTCTGGATATGTAAATAAACCCAGGCTAGAGATCTAATTTTCTAAGAGCATAAACTGGTGAGGAGCCTTGTATCTGTTTTACAGCAAAACACAGATCATATAACTGGGATCTTCTCTTTTTAAATCCGGAAGAAAGGCCAGTCCGCTCATCCTGGCTAATTATGGATGGCACTCAGATATTGTTGATTTAACTATATTGTTCCTACTTTTGCTTTTAATTTTATTAAACCAAATTCTACATTTTTTGCTGTTAACTTTCAAAAATATTTTGGAATCAAAGCAGATTATAAATATTGTAAAATAAATACTAAATACAAGGAAATAAATAAATAAATAAATAAATAAATAAATAAATACAGAAAAAAAGAAAGAAAGAAGGAACAAAGGAAGGAAAGAAGGAAGAAATTCACAGAGGTCAGAAATTACTCAATTATTCAAAGAGCCCTTGAATTATGACCTACCTAAGATTTAATAAAGGTTTAATTCCCTCCTATTGGGTCATTAATGACTGAAATATAATGACTTGGCTAGACTGTCTTGAAGAAGTTCAAGACAGCACACACAACTTCTCCTTTTATCTTTTTGTTGATTCTACAAGATTGGTTTGGTTTCAGGAGAATGCCTGATCAAGGATCAGGCTGAATGGAGATTTAACTCTGAAATTCTCTATTTATTGCTCTAACTATTATACTATGCTCTTTATGTTCCCTAGAAACCACTCTCTAACCCTTTGAAATGAATGAAACTTCTTTAAAAAATATCTTCAAGGCTGCACCCAACAAATGAATTAAATAGACTTGAATGGTATGGATTATACTACTAAATATGGTATGAAAAGCAATTTAGAAATGCTATTGTTCTAGAAAAATTGAACAGCATTTTATTTTTCAGAATTGCCAAAATTAAAAGAAAAAAACTTCGGTCAAATGTTATATGGCTTTGGTAGTAAAAACAGATGTTTCATGATTCACAAATCAAATGAATCAAATAGGAGGTCATATTTACAGTAGCTTAATATATATACCGGTATATATATATATAATGGTTCATCTGAACTGTACTACTCCAATTAAGAATTGGAGTAACAAGACCAGACACTTGCTGCTGAATAACAAAGTTCATCCATTTATTTAATTTTATTATAACATATTTGTATTGACTGGTGTCTGAGATATCATGGGTAGAGTTCAATTTAAAGTCAGTGAATTAGGTTTGATTCGTTTTATTTCCAGTTATCCTGTAACTGGACTAATTGTGGAAACACAAGTGATGGTTTTATGTTAGGATGTATTGAAAAGTCTATAAAATTATTATTACTCCTGGTTGGAGGGTTTGGAGTACTTGAAAAAGTGAACTCTGCCAACTTCCCAGTTAAGAGTGGACAATGTGGGAACCTTAAGTGAGGAGTTTACCATTGATAGTTTAGAATGGTTGATGAGGTTTTTTTTCTTCCTGTTGCAGGGGATTTGGAGCAGCCTGAAGTTTATGGCTGCCACGACAACAATAGCCTTGACCCATTAATTGAGGACCCAAAGCACATAACATGTTTATTTGGCTCCTGCTTGGGAACAGATTAATGTTAATCTGATGGAGATTCTAGTCACCATTGGAATAATGAGGTTACCAGGGCACTTGACCAGATTGCATTGGAACATGATGTATCCTCTCATAGATCTGGTGCAGCCACTTGATTTACTGAGAAGCTCAAGGAGACACAGTAGGTGTCTCAAGGTGTGTCATAGAAGAAGACTTAAATCTCACAGGACAACTAGCAAGGGGGTCATGTTCAAGCCTACTCAGTGATGATTCAAGTGACAAAAAGAATGCAATTTGCTGCTCTGATGGCATTCTCTGGGTGCTGCTCTTGGACTCTTTAAGGCAAGTGGTTGTTTTTAGGAAAAGATGAATGCTAAGAACTTCTGAAGGGCAGCTGTGAAGAATTCTCTCAGCATTTGGCAATATATTTGCTCAGATTTGAACTCCCGCTGATCACTGCCAATAAAGATGAGTATGTCTTGCAAAGTGATCTGTGAGTCCTGTGGAAGTAGACAGGGGTCTTTGTAGTGTAAGCTCTGCCACTTCCTGCTTGGATTTCTGCCACAAATGCCTGGGTAAAGCCTCCTGTGTGGTAGTAGGAAGCTGGAATTGAGCAGTAGTCAATGCTTCTTTGTAAAAATGATGTCTACGGAGATTCTCAACCATTCAGCTCATGGCTGTCCCAACGGTGCTTTTTCCAAAAGGCAACGGGACTTTCTTGTTTTTTTTTCTTTGAAAACATTTCACTTCTCATCCAAGAAACTTCACGGAGAAGAAGTAAAATGTTTTCAAAGAAAAAAACCAAGATAGTCCAGTTGCCTTTTGGAAAAAGCATAGTTGGGATTGTAAAATGGATATTTGTTTTCTCAGAAAGAGTTTCTGATACACCCATGGCTCAAGATGTCCTGGCTCAGTCTGGTTCGAATAATTTTAGGCCTATCTCTAAGTAAGAAAATATTGTAGAGGGGATGGTTCTGCATCTCCAGAAGCCCCAGAGGAATTGAATTATGTGGACCTTTGGCAGTCAGATTTCAGACCTGCCTATTGCACTTAAATTATATTTGTGGATAACCTTTGGAGAGGACCTTCTCGGTCCTATTTGATCTTTCAGTGTCTTTTGATCATATATCCTTCTGAACCGTCTCCAAAAGATGGTGGGGAAAGGGAAAATGTTCTGCAGTAGTTCTTCATAAAGAGTTGTCCAAGTGGGAGAAATTTGCCAAGAGATATCTACGCTGGAGAGATCAGGGTTAATCATTAATATACTGATAAGTTATAAATCGTAGCCCTGAAACAAAACGGCAATGTATTAGAAGTGCCTGGAGGCTGTTAACTGGATGGGGAGGCACATATTCAACTGAATCCCCCCCCCAGATGAAGTGGCTCTGAGTTGGTGGATTTATAATTCCAGAGAATCTTTGACCCTGAATGGAATTGTGTTCCTGTTTTCAGAAGTGATTGCAGTCTAGGCATGCCTGTAGACTCATAGCTTCTTAATGAGTAGGAGGCAGTTGTGACTAGGACAACTTGTGCATCAATTACATCTTGCACACCAATGCTGGACATTCTTAGATCAGGAAGTCCTGCTCACAGTCACTAATCCTTAATTGCCTTCTGTTTTGATTATTGAAATGCACCTTTTGTTGGGCTATCCTTGAAGAACATTCATTCTGAAGCTATACTTTAGCTAATATAGACTACAGAGGCTTGAATAATCATGGATATATCTCAATATACATAGGTTGTTCTGATGCTTCAGGATCTGTGCTCGTTGCCTATGGATGTGATTCAAGGTTCTGATTGTCATAGTCATTGGAACTCATGCAGCATATAAATTTAAATAATGATAATAATAAGACAAAAATGTCAAATCCAGTCTGGATATCTGACTGATTGTGCAATAAAATATAACAATAACAATAATGCTGCCCTACATAGTTTTGGACGTGCTTATCCAAGTGACCACTTTCTCCTCTATTCATCTGCTTGTCTTACCAGATTGAATAGGACCAGCTTCCACCTTATGATGCTGCCGCCTAGAATTTTTGATTGCTTCCTCCACAACGCTCCCTTTCTGTGGACATTCAGTCACCTCCATTCCTTCTACGTCTTATGAAAGCTATAGAAACTTATCTGTTCTGCCTAGCATAGCAATATAGCATATTATGACTGAAAGTGGAGTTTGTGAGTGTATTTTCTGGTTTTTCATTTTGAGTTTGATATTTTAATATATACTAGGAGTTGTTTTTTTCCTCCTTCTTTGAGAATACAATTTTATTTTATAATGAAATTGATAGCCACCTACAGTCTTTGGGGTTGGCCAGCATACAAACGAAGCAAATAAAGTAAAATAAAGAAATGCTTTCTTAGTGGGACTGGAAATAATGAGGAAATTATTCCATCTCCCCACAGGTCTTGTAATTTTCTGTGCGTATGTCAGATTGACTCCAAAATAGTTCCATACCTCAGCTCATTGAGATCCCAAAGGCCCTGAGGAACACATTGTAGAATTCCCTAACACCTTAAAGGTACCCCAGAGAGTTCATGGATGTTCTCAATAGAATTATTTTTCCTTCACACAGAGCCATTGTGATTGCAAAGCCTGCCTAAGAGATTTGAACATCTTCTCAACACCAATTTTCATACAGCCATCATAATTGGGGGGAAAAACTGATGTGACATTCTGAAAATTAAAGCAGAAGTAAGAAAAGGACCCTACATCGTAAACTATTGATAGAAGAGTGATATTCTGATAAAAAAGTAAAACAATGTTTTGAGCAGATTAAAATAGATTCTTCCAGCTCCCATATCCTAAAGAAGTTAGAAGTATTGTGCCCCTATTTTAGGTTGACTGTAAATTCTTTCCTAACCAGAACCTACTGAAGAAGGATAGAAAGGATATTATCTTGAAAACAAGGCAGTTACCGAATTTTGGATTATCCCTTTAAGAAAGAAACTACTTATAATGTGAACATTATTGTGCAATTCACATTATTTCTTTTGCTCTGATCCACTATACAGATACAATTGCCATTGCCCTGGGAGTCACCAGCCGACACTGTCTAGCCGACGGCACCCTGATAAGGCCCTCTCTATGTGAGCGCACTGGTCACTTCAGACTTTCATCTTATGCCCTAGTGTTGTTCAGTGAACATGTCTTTTAAAAAGCTAGAATGTCCTATGAACTTTTCCCCCCTGGATTTCAGAGTCAGTATTTTGATTGCGTCTGTCATTGCAGTTTGGTGTCTGGTAGGATTTGAAAGCAGCCATACTGGTGCTGGATTTAAAGCCTGCTGCCCATATTAAAATAAAATAAAGGAAATGTGATGGGGGGAAATGTGAAGGAAAATGGTTTATTGCTGTAATTATTCCTTTTAAGGTCAGTAAAAATTGAGGGACATTCTCCAAACATGCTGAGCTTGGTGATGTTAATCTTAGGTCTGTGTGCGTGTGTGTGTGTATGTGTGTGTGTGTGTCTTAGCATAGAACTCAGTTTATAATAATAGTCAGTTTATACCGTAATTCAATGTATTATGAAATGCCACAAGATGAATTTATTCAGTAGACAAGTTAACATATGTGACTGCATCTTACTTGAATCATATATATAGAACGTAGAATCATAGGGCTAGAAGGGATCTCGTAGATCTTCCAGTTCAACCCATTATTGAAGGGAAGAAACCTTCATCCCAGTTAAATGGCTGCCTGGTCTATTTTTTAAAACTTCTATTGAGGGAACACCCACAACTCCAGGAGGCAAGCTATTCCATTGATTAATTGTTCTCACTGTCAAAAAAAAAATCTTTACTTCTAGGTTGGATCTCTCTTTAGCAAGCTTCCAACCATTGTTTCTTGTCTTGCCTTCTGGTGCTTTGGAGAATAGGTTAGTCCCCTCTTCTTTGTGACAGCCCTTCAAGTATTGGAAGACAGTTATCACGTCTCTCTTAATCCTTCACTCCAATGGACTAGACATATGAATCACACTACTTTGCATTATTTTCTGGTTTGCACCATTTTGCACTTTTCTTTCTAACTTGAAGTTTCTCTAGTTCTGTTTCTTGTCTACAATTCTCATGGATATGTCATAACTCCAGCTAAGCGAATCATAGTATATGTCAGAACTATCTAGCCCTGTGATGGAATGCATACCACAGGTGGCACGCGGAGCCATATCTGCTGGCACGGGAGCCATTGACATAGATCAGCTCCAGTACGCATGCACGGCAAATGATTTTTGACTGGCCATGCCCCTCTCCCCTCCCAGGAGTCTCCACGCAGCCTGTTTTGAGATAAGTAAAAGGTTCACGCGGAGGCTCTGGGAGGGCATTTCTGGCCTCCGGAAGCTTCCGGCCTTTTTTGCCCTCCCCAGCATCCAGGAAAGCCTCTGGAGGCTGAGGAGAGCGAAAACCTGGCCTTCCGGTTCCACCAGAAGTTGGGAAGTGGCCCGTTTCCGGCCTCCGGAAGGCCTCTGGGAGGGGGAGGCCGTTTTTGCCCTCCCCAGGTTCCTAGAAAGCCTCTGGAAGACAAAAAAACCACCTTGCCATTGTGTGTCAAAAGCGAGGGGAGCGTGGGGGGTCATGTACAGGAGGGTGGGGTGCATTGAATTATGGGTGTGGGCACACGAACCCCTTCCCCCCCCCACTCGCCCTGCTTTTGGCACGTGACGGCAAAAAGGTTAGCCGCCACTGGATCTAGCCAGGCTCTGATCTTTTGTTGTTTTCCACTTTAGATGGATGAGTGAAACTCATCTTTCATTTTCCTAGTTTTGATCCATGCGATGGGTAAATCCAAACTGTTAAGCTTGATTCTTGGATATATAATTATTATTTATATTATTCCATTTGTAGACCAAAAAAGTGAATATTAAAACTGCTTCATTGTTTTTTTAATTATGTCTGTTTAATTATTTGAAATACAAGCCTAGTTATTGAAACATTTTTTTTTTTAAATTACCCCAGTAGAATGCACTGGCAGTATATTTACTAGCTGATCCACTGAATCCCAATTTCTATTTTTCCCACTGCCTTATTCTGGCCTTCAGCATTACTGGTTTTCCAAACGAATTACTTTCATCATGCCCCTTCTTTATCATTTGGTCCTTCAATCCAGTCAACAGTCTCACTTTGTCTAATCGCTTGCTATTCCCCCCTTTATTTCCAGTCTCCGCTTTTCTCACTTGTCTTTTATCTTATAATTACTATTGTATGGCTGAGGATTCATTATTTCTTCTTTGTCAGCTACCTTTGATTTTGTGCTTCTGATTCAGAACATTCAACTCATAGTTCCCCAGGAAGCATTTCGTTTCCTAAATCTAGCTTTGCAACTAGATTGTGCGGTGGGCAAAAACGCTGGGAGAAAATGGAGCAAAACATTCTTCTAGTTCACAAAATCTCTTAATACAGGGAGTCCTGTATTACAACCATTCATTTAGTAACAACAGCGCTGAAAAAATGACTTACGATCATTTTTTCACATGACTGTTACAGCATCCCCATAATCACGTTATCAAAATTCGGATGCTTGGCAAATTCTTTCATATTTATGTTGGTTGCAGTGTCCTAGGATTATGTAAGTCAATGGGAAGCCAGATTCACTTTACAGCCACGTAACTAACTTAACAACTACAGTTATTCACTTATCAACTGTGGCAAGAAAGTTTGTAAAAATGGAGCAAAATTCATTTGACTTAGCAACATAAATTTCTCATTTAGCAATGTTGGGTTATGAATTATGGTTCTAAGTTGAGGACAACCTGTATGCCTAATTAATCAGTTCCTATCATCTCCCGATTCTCAGAAACATCCCCTCTTTTTATCTATTTAGTTCAGTACAGCATAGCCAACATATGATTTGACAATTGAAAAACTACTAGTAAAACAGCAAACAATTATTTAGTTATGTAACAGAACCTAATATCTCCCTATAGGTTCTCCTCACTTTAATTAAGTGATCTATCTTTCTCTGAATTCTAAACCAGGGGTCTCCAATCTTGCCAACTTTAAGACTTGTGGACTTCAACTCCCAGAATTCTGGACACACGAGGAATTTGTCTTTGGTGCATATGC
>JANHFT010009809.1:170039-187250 GCA_032467955.1 Pseudoxenodon macrops
ATTAAACCATCTTTCCAAGCAGCCACCATGTTTCCAGTGTCTTTTTCCCCACTTGGAGCTGAACCCAGATGGACATTACTTCCAACAGAATGAAATTTGGACCAACAAGGGCTGTTGGTCCCTTGATTATTTCTCCCTTTGTTACATAGTGTGCTTGCCATTCAAAGTATAATAGAGATACTTTCGGCTTTTCCTGTGTCTCTTGTTATAGAATAAACAGATGAAGTCCTGCAAGATTCAAGTACTGTAAATAAATCCTTTCCTCCAGATAACAGATAAACAGAGTTAGAAAGGACCTTGCAGGTCATCTAATCCAACCCCTTGCCCAAGCAGAAGACCCTACATCTGCCTCTACCTAGGATCGAACTCACAAGCTCCTGATTGTGAGGCAAAGAGCTTTAAAACTTTCCTTTTTCTGTTTGAAAGAATAAGTGCAGACTGGGATTTTATACCATAGTTAAATATTCAAACAGAAGAAATGCAAGCGGAACTTAAAACAGAAAGTGGATTTACATAATGATTAAGCTTATTAATGACTTCCCCATAGCAATAATTTCCATCTCCTGTTATATTCAATACTACAATTCAGAGTGAGCTTTTTGGAAGGATTTTGCAGGCCACATGTGATTCCTAACGCCACAACTCTATATTCATTTCTGTATCACCCATCTCTAACCAACTTGAAAAGCCCTATTCTTCAAAACTAAGAGCTGTCTGCGGGAGAGGGGAAAAAAACACCTATAGTGCCTCTTAAAGACTACATGGTTTCCCTTCATCAAAGCCTTAAAAACATTTTAGTTCATATTTCATATTTATTGCATTTTTAAAAAAAATGCTTTTAATTCCTGAGCAAGAATAGCTGCAACACGAAGAGGAAGAAAACAAATACAAAATAGAGCAAAATATTCTGGAGCATAAAATGTAATTTTTTCTGCAACTCTCCATAATTGTACTAGAAAATGTTCCGTTCAGGAAAGCTTGTTGGAGCATTTCTGTGGTTTGTGTAAGAAAAACAAGTATCCTTTGTAAAACGAAAAGGAATATAGGAGACGGGAGGAAGCCGCCAGTTAACCACTTTGCAGAAATGTGTGAAATATGATTGGGTTGTATACATAATAAAACAAAATAAACAAGCGGTAACACTGATAAGGATAATCCTCAATCACTGCATTTGTACACACACCTAATGAATACATAAAGTGGAAACAGAATGGCTATTAATGTTTCCTATTAAGACAGAAATACAAGGTCTAATTTTACATTAATTTATTCTCATTTATCCTTAGGAGTCTATAAATGCATTACATTACACGCCTTTCCCTAAGTTCCATTTCAAACAGCACAGACGTTAGGAGTAAATACTGTATAAACTCCAGGTCAGGCCCAAAATCTGATACTGTACTTAAAAGAAAGAAGGCACAATATCCATACAAATAGATGAGATGAATTTTTTTCTGTTCAGTACTTTTGTAACTATTTTCTGCTCCACATTTAGCTACGGTAATTAGGTGACACGTATGTTAAAATTACTGTGGTTGACAAACATTCCTCTTGTAGTTCTTCCAAAGAAAATTCATTTAGATTCTTTTCCTCTAGTTTAGCCATTATCTTTTCTCTTCTTTTCCTTCCCTGAATTTGCCAATACTTTTTCCGTATTACCAATTACTGAGTCTGTCATGTTTACTTCTATAACTGTTTGCTTTGACTTCTTAGGTTAGTTATTGACTTCCTCTTCCTCTTAACTCCTTCATCATACTGCCCATTTTTGTTCTTGGCCCTAATAAACAAAACTATCTACCATCTTCACTTTATCACTTCATCAGTTCATTGAGCATGCTGGTTGAGATCATCATTAACGTCTTAATATTTAACATTAATTCAGATTCTCACTTTTTATTTTAGTTTCATAAATGGCTTTTCTAAATTTGCTTTACTGTGAGTTAACCAAGTAATGTCATCTGCATTATCTCAACTATTAGTGTTTTAGCCTCCAATTTTGATTCCAGCTATCACAACTCTTAAGTCATTTTTTATTGTGTAAATTAAACAAATGTAGGACCTTTTCTTTTCTCACCTTCTTGCCTGAACCAGTCTCTTTCTCCAAATCCCTTACCTACAGTAGTTTCTTGTTTATTCTAATGATTCCTCAAAAGAACAATTACATGTTCTGTCTTAACCCTTGTCCTTACGATTATACATTCCACATTACTGCATGATTTTTTTCTACTGAAGAAGTTGCTATGGTGAACAAAGGTAAGTGTCTTTATATTTCTCCTGTCTTCTCCATTATCATCTAATGTTAGCTATCTGATTTCGTGGCCTTCTCTTTTTCCGAAAGCAGCTTCTTCATTTGGCATGTCTCTCTGCTTAAATGATGTTATTCATTGGTGAAGCCAAATCAACAAAAAATGTTGTTTGCGTAAAAAATTAATAGGGATTCACAAATTTGCACACCCTCTTACATTATCTTTTCTTCTCAGTTTGAGTATTTATGCCTATATTTTCCAACAGAGGTCTCCACCAAGGAGAGGACAGAATGACAACAAAAAAATATTGCAGCATTGCAACACATGCTCTACCCTATGCATGCCCTACAACAGAGAGGCGGAGCTTGTGGTACACTTTTTTGACACTTAAAACAAAAACAAAAAGCAGATGCTGTCTTTCAATCTCTCAACTCCATGTCCCTGGTCCATATTTGTTATGCACAGCTGTTAAAACTTTTTAAAAAAAACCTCTTTCCCTGCAGTTTTAAAGGTTTAGTGGCTATATCAACTGGATCTAGGACAATTCACTTCTCCCAACTCGCCACCACCAAGTTTCTCCCTCTGGCTGCCCATGGTGAGTTGTTCCCGTGGTGAGTTCACCGTACAGAGTTAGCCGTGGCAAGCTGGTGGTGGTGAGCTAGCGGTAGCAAGTTGTCCCATTCCAATGTCATCTGTGGCTGGTGATCTACTATCTGTAGTATCTTACTTTCTGGACAGGTTGGTACCTGAATATATTATCTCGATGGATGTTTTGTCACTCTATAATCCCACCTGTAAAGGATTTAGGACAACCTTTCCATCTTCCTTTAATCTCATTTCTTCTATCAGGTCGCTTTTACTGTTAAGCATTCCTGTCACAGCTGTAAATTTGCCTGTGATTTATCTGATCTTCTCTGAAAGATTCTCATTTTTCTTTTCTCGCAATATTCCTCCTTATGATTGAGATATTTTTTTCTTGTCTTTTCTTGCTTGACAGTGAAATTCTGCATTGAGTCAGCTACATCCATCTTGTTGCCCAAGGCTTTCATCCCGTTTTTCTCTAGCTAACACAACAGCTGATCCTGAAAGACGTGTGGATCTTTTCATCTTTGGAATTTTGGGACTTTTTTTCCCCTATGTCCATGTCATACAGTATTACAATAACTCTTCTCTCTTTCCATTGTTTTAAATTTCCCATAAGTTAATTGTCTAGGTTTGACCTGTTTACTTGATGCCAATAATTCATGATTTGTTCTACAAACCTGGTTGACTTGATTGCCCTTATCAAGCTTTTATTTCCTTTTCTGAACAAGCCTGGGGTATCTCAATGGCTTAATGAAGTTAGAGAAAGTCTGTACTCTGGAAGTTCAAGCCCTAGTGTTGCGTGATGGAGTGAGCTCCACTCAGCATCTGCCAACCTAGCAGTTCAAAAGCATGCTACATGCAAGCAGATAAATAGGTACCACTTCGGTGGGAAAATAATGCCGTTTCGTACAGTAGTGTGAATCCAGCTGGTACTGGACCTTCCCCAATGCGATGCCTGAACGTGAAGCAACATTGGTGGAAGGAGAAGCCCTGAATGATGCTGTAGAACACTGTTGAAACTTTCTGAGTGTGGAACTAGTGCACACCTTGTGATGCACTCTGGTTATCATGCAAGCATGGACTGAACAGACTACCAATTGTCAGATCCAAACAACTACTTTGTACTAACCCTATAGTCTCTTGGCTAATCTAACTTTGCCATAGGTTCAATAAATAAATAATTTTCTAACATGTGTATTAGCCCTATACCATACCAAATGGTTCTATTGAACCTTGAAAGCACAATTCCTTGAAAAGAACAGCAAGGATTTTGCCTTAAAGGGTTTTCTGGAATGGAGGAAACCCTGAAAAGTGGATTACTACATTAGCATGCACTTCAAGAACTCGACAGGGGGGGGGGGAGAGAGAGAGAGAGAGAGACCAGTCACTCCCCCAGAATGTACAACTCTTAATTTTTATCCTGTTTCTTGCTGAGTCTATATCAATGGGTTGGCTAGAGTGCAGGACTACAAACTGAGAATTAATGACATTTGAACTTCAAAAGACTTCACCTGATTCCAACTATGTTTTGTTTTTCTCTCTTACAACTCTCTTCTTGATAATACTGAATAGTCCGGCCTTCAGCTAATTCATCTGTTTTGATATCAGGGCTGCTCCTTAAAAGAGCAAGTCAATACTTCAAAGGAGGTAGCTTCCCTTGTTGTAGCTTGTTTGGTTTTTTGTTTTTGTTTTTGCTTTTCTCATTGGTGAAATTTTGTGATAAACATTCCTTAAAGGACTTATTTGCTTTTAGTTGTTTATACATGCATTTCTATCTTCGTCCCTGTCTCTTGATGCAAAAATATTAGTTTTCTTAATAATGAAATTATTCTTTGCGTAGATTAAATACTCACCATAATTCCTTGAGTAACTTTAGATATATTAGTTATCAGTGGGACTGTGATTAGTCAACAATTATTCAAAAAGCAGTCCATTCCTAGTACCAGCAACCTCAGATTTCCATGTAAGAGAAACAGGTGTTGCCTTAAGGAGGCAACTCAAATTAATGTGATTCTTAAAGCAATCAAAACAAACTTTCGGGGTAACAGGAAAGCCTTTAAAATGTTGAACTGCTTCTATGAATAGCAGGAAGATGCTGTACTTGATGTAGATACAAATCACTTTTTGAAAATCATTTCTAAAAACAACAGTCCATCATTAATATAATTACTCCTTTAGATTAAAGGCAGTTTTCCAATGCTAGGTATCAAGAACATTTATCCATGGTATCCCATTATGATCATTTGGCCTGTATTATTAGCTTTATTTTTGTCCTTTTCCTGGTATCATCCGCCACACAGCCCAAAAAAAGATTCTAGCGCTAGATTCTAAATAAGCTAAGATAACATAGGGAATTCTTAGCTAAATTCAGAGAAGGGCATTTGTTAAACTTCTCTCTCAAATAATTTGCCATTCTGTTGAATTTCTAGAGGTATAGCTATGTTAGGTTTTGGCACAAAAATGATAAAGAATCAAAAAATTAAAGACCAGCTCCAATGCAACACCTAAATGAATTCAAGATTGTTAAAAATAAAAGGGAAGAATATAAAATTGGTTTGTTTGACCAAGATTAAAATAAGACATGTACATATACTGTAAATAAGGGATGGGTTATGTATGGGAATAAGAAATATTTGTTTATACCCTTATTAGGTGCAAAGTGTTATTAAGTTTCTTTATACTTGTTGTGATGAAGATCAGAAATAATTTATATACTATGGTATGTACTATGTACTATACACATACACACACACACACACACACACTAGCTTTCTGTCTCTCCCCATTTTGAATTTTGCTTTTAATACTGTAATTAAAATGTTCAATAAAAATTATATTTAAAAAAGAAGAGATTGGTAAAAGGGAAATTAAAAAAAATATAGAGGTACAATTGACTTAGATCATAAATATAATGTCAATAATAACATGGATTTTTTTGTTCCTAGAAGGATGGGGGGTTTCCGCAATTGCAACAATGAAGAGGCTTGTGACCCTTGAAAACACAGTTCATCTGTTCTTATGCAGGTAACCATTATTTGGAGAGAGAATAGAGAGAAGAATGGTGAAAGGAAAAATGTGAATGTTCTTCTCTTAATACTCATCTTTATCATTTTTATTCCCTTTTCTACGCCCAACTATTGATTTATTGATTTATTATGAGCCAGCAAGTGGGTATCAAATCTTAGCAACTAAATAGATTTTCTCCGTTACAATCTACCCCCAACCTGGTCTTTCAGGACTTCCAATCATGCATCCACACCATAATTTAGTCCATCCACTTGCCACCCTAAGTAACTTTGTGCCCAAGTGTCAGATCTGCCATCACACTGCTTCAGGTTCGCTTCGCATTAATGGCATCCTGACATAAAAGGGGGGAGGGGGGAACAAGGCAAGGGAAAACAGGGAAGGGTAATAACAGGAAACAGAGGTGCCAATCAGACACAATGGTTGAGAGATCCAAGGACACAACCGTGAAAACAGAATGCGAACATCCATCAAAGAGGTGCCAAATCCAGAACTGTTACCAAAACAATGAATTTGAATACTATTGGACACTGACCAGATGGCCAAGGGGAAGAGGACCTGGGAGGACTTGGGGAGAAGGAAAACGTACCATATTTACATGGGAATATTCAGATCTGGCTTTGCTTATGCTGTAACCATTTGACCTTAGTTAAAGCATACATTTTGTCAACAAATGGAGTTAAGGGTCTTTCTTTCCTAAGTGTCCAAGCTGGGACAGGATTGACACTAAGATTACTTGTCCAAGGCTGCAAAATAATCTTTGAATCAAAATAATCTTTGAACTGACGTGGTGTTTTTTTTTAAAGGAGGACATGTGGGAGTCCATTGAAAGGGGGCACTTGCCCATGGTGATATTAGGAGAAAAAAAGACACATCTATTCTTTTTGATCTATTGTCTTTCATAATGAACTGGTTCAATAATCCATTTTATTCAAGGTCTTCAACTAACTGAAACAATAACGAGGCTTTCTAAAGGACCACTTGCTGTAGGCTTCTACAATATCCAAGCAGAAGGCTTTCCTTTACACAAAAAAGGTAATGGTCTTTAGCATTTGTCAAGTTCAGAAAAATAAGTGAAGTAGAAATTATCTGGGACACCATCCATTTCCCTGAGATATACCAGTTTAATTTACTTTCCTGTCTAATCTGGAAGATTTGCCTTTCAATATCTTTTTTATTGTTGTTAGCAACTTGCCTACAAGCTTATGCCTGAGACACAGTAGTTCACCTTAAAGTGAATTTCAGAAACTACTGCTAGAAGCCGTAGACAAAATAGTTATCATGGGGGGCAAGCATCTGGTACTCGGCGTAATAACACAAAGAAGCAATGCTTTTACTCTGTAGGTTACTTTTGCACGGTAACTAAATGGGAAATACAATTGCGGGATTCCAAGACTGTGTAAGTTCTGGAGTGGCTTCCCATAAATCCATGCACATCCTAAAAAAAGAGGAAGCTAATAGGTTTAAAGGGGTGGGGAGTGGGGAACACCTCTCAAAGCGTAGTAAAATTCCCAAGCAGTTTTAAAATGCATTGGAACAAAATTGCCAAAATAATATCCTGAATATTTAAAGAATGAATTTAAAAGTGAATAAGTTTCCTGACAGAAATATTGTACCTGAGCCCTGGTGTGAACTTCCCCAAGGAGTCCAGAATATTGCTGTTCCAAGTCTTTCTTCTGCTTTAACCAACAGTTTTCGTGAGCTTTCATCTGTTCTGAAAATTTCTTCAAAGTCTCTTCTTGGGTCTGTTGAATCTCCTTCATTGTATCTGACTTATTTTTATAAACATATTCGAGGTGCGATACCTGCGTGATTGGCATTTTTAAAAAAAATATATCCATCAATCTTCTCAAACACAGTTCTATTTTAAAACAGATGTTAATAATACATTCAGGAGACTATAACTTAATCCCATAAACCACAAGGAATTAAATACCACTTCTCAGCAATGGAAACCTACCAGTCAAATGTCCTCAGCCTGTGAGCTGTGACTTGGATCTTTTACTATCTACTTTTTACTGAAAGTTTTAGGATCAGGTTTCTGTACCAGTTCACCAGTTTTTAATACAACGTGAATCTGAAAGTGAGCACGGTGATTGGATTTTCCCAATACCGTATGCAATTCTTGACCTATTTTTGGGTAAGTTGTTGGTAGCTGCTGCTGCAGTTTTAAAAGAGTTGTGCCTCGTGCTGAAAAATAAACCCCAATTAATAATATGTAAACTATACGAAGGATGTAACCCCATGATTAATACATTTGTATAGGAAAGCGACCCGGTTGATGAAGGGTTGTTGTTTGTGTTACATATCACATTTTTATAGATAATAACGTTAGATGCTGTAGCTGCAGCAACCACACAGTGTTTTCATGGGGAAAGGACTGGCGGTCAGCTAAACCATACAAATAGTTTGTACTGGGAACAGAAGAAACGTTTCATACAAAATGGTGCCAATGATGTCTTAATGTCCATGTTAAAGGGTATCAAAAATAATTTTCATATTGGGTAATTCAGAGGCCTTTGAAACAAAGGCCCAGACCTTTTAACCAGGCAACCAATGCCATATTATTTTGCCACACTTTTTAAAGGTTTGTTGGTTTATTATAAGCCCTTGATTTCATGTTGCCTGTGTGCCTCCCATTTTATTTCTTCCATTGTTAACAACTGAATTGAACTTTATTAATCTAACAAGACTAAAAAGCGGACTAAAACTATACTTGTTCAAAGTTAGCCAATAATACAGATCTAGCTAAGCCCTCCTGTCAACTCCTAGAAGCACGTTCTGCCCCATTGGGACATTTGCCCAGAAGCTCATATCAGCGGGTTTCTTCTAGGTTAAGACATTGGTTGAATTTCTGATTGCACTCTCTGTTATCATGTTGCATCAACTGGGTCTTAAACTTTAAAAGTAAAGTTCCTTAGAGTTATACTTCATTTCCTATGGCTTGCCTTAAACTTGAATGTGAGATGAATGGCTCAGCTCATATGAAATGCTTTTCTTCCTACCCTTAGGGAACCTAATCTAAGTAAGGACCAAACTCTAGAATTCTCCTAGATCACAGAAAACTATGGTAAGAGTGGACAAGTCAGGAATGCAGATGATGGAAGTGTTAAAAGATAGGTGGTACAACTATTTGCACATAACAAAATGTTACTTTTTTTCTTAATCTGACCTTATTTTACTAATCTTATCTTCAGCTAACAAGTCAACTCATGTCAACGTATGCATGAACGTCATTGCTAAGCTTTCTTAAAACATTATCTTCTTTAAACTTATGATGCATAGATTTGCAATTTCTCTATATGTTTACAAATCCAAAAGGATCAAAGAGCATCTGGCATTTCATGGAAACATTTTTTCCCCCTTCCTCAAATAATTCCTCCAACCCAACAGCAAATATTTTAAAGAGGATGTTCCTGGAACAAGTGCGTTTTGTTTCTGTTTTATGCTGAGATAAAGAGTTGGTTTATTAGTGTAAATGACTCAGTCCTTTGAATAGCTTCATCAGTAAGATTAATTTATTTTCTTTTAATTAGGTCCCTGTGGCTAACACTGGCTAATAGTATTAGCAAGTCCTGAACAGAAGCTGGAGCTTAGAGATTTCATACAGACTTCAGTCACATTTACATGCCCACAGCAATGGCATCAAACCGAGCTGTAGACAAGCCATAATTAACGGTACTGAATTATTAACACCCAAATTCTTTTTGAAATAAGATGAATGTCAGTCCTTTTTAACGATATTGTGATGTGGACAAATGTCACTGAATTTAATAGAGGTGTCTGGTGCCTGAGGACAGTACCTTCTCATTAGCCTTGTTGAGGTCTAAGATCAGCGTATCAACATTTTCTTGCAAGACTGTGCAAAGCTCCGACCAAGAGAATTTATCCAGGATGCCTTCTGATTTCTTTATAAGAACGCAGCCTGCTACCAAGTGCTGGTACAAAGTATGGAGGAAAGTTAGCTTCTCCTGCAAAATGCAATTCAATTTTGGAAGGGGGGGGAGTAGAAAAAAAAATAAAAGGAAAAGAAGGGGAGAGAAAGAAAGAGTTAATGGCAAATATTTCTCTATCGAAATGTTTAATATAAACAAAAATAAATGAGTGTTCCAAGGTGATCTATGCACAAGAAATTAATCGAAATCACAAAATAGATAACTGCCTATTATATTTACACTAGGGCTGAACCTGCAGACCTTTTATTTAAGCAGGTTTCCCCTTGTTTAGTAAAGTTTAGAATGTATAGCCTACTAAAGATTACAGACAATCAGACCTTGTAGTACTTTTATTATTGTTATCTGTTAATAAAATGCTGATGGCAATTTTTTAAATGAAGAAAAAAGATCGAAGTAACTGTTTGCGCAAGGAGTAAACTAAATGTTAAACACGGAACAGCTCTTGAAAAAACAACTGCTTGTTCAGCTCCACTTCTCCCATTTCACAGCCAGGGTTTTTCTGCTACACACACGCACACACGCACACACGCACACACACACACAGAGAATAATTTGGAATATAATCAGGACTATGTAAAATACTATGTAAAATATTTTGACTTCATGACACAAAATAGAATTGTTAGCTTCATGCTTACTGCAGTATTTAATGTATTCTTATTGATAGCTTTATTAAATACTTTGAGCCAGGGATAATTAATGTCATTATGCAGCAAAATCATAGTATATTGTTGCATCTTTTTAAAAAAACTGCATGCATCCAGCTCTTTAAATAAAGAACAAATCTGTTTGGAGAATAAAATCGTTCTTTTAATAGCTATACTGCTGATTTTGGGCACTGAAACATTTTTTTTCATTAATGCAAATGGGAAAAGACTCTCAATGTGCATCATTTTGCTCAATGCAAAGGGCTTTGAATCTTGTCTGCGAATTCCCAACCCAAACTTGAGCCTGTGATCCAAATCCCACTATCTTCAATGAAAAGATTGCCACTGCTTTTAGCGTGCTTTAGACGCCATTTCCAAACAAACTTTACAAAAGCATTAAATTAAAGCAGAATTACTGGTGTGATTCTTCCAACTCTAGTTCGGTGTCTAAATCGCTGAGAAGAAAACACCAACAACACATGGCGAAAATAGTAACAAAAGCATTTCCATGCAGTCTTTCACTTCTTGTTAATTTAATCTGTCGCCATTCTGTCCTTTTTGCTTGGGCTGTGATAAACCAAGCATAGTAATCATCCATTTGGCCTGGAAAAGGAATCCAAAGGCCTAGAATCAATTCACACATGTTGAACCCAACCACAATACTGTAGACATGCTGACTTTACAATATTGTCAGGCTTCTAGTTTCCTCTACTTTAATCACTATCTGATGAGCAGAACAATTCCAGCTGATTCATATGGACACAATTTAAATCCCAGACTGGAAGAAGGGTGGAAATAATGTTTCCTTTTAGTCGCTTGGCATTCTTTCTCAGATTCGTTAGAATAATGAGCTCAATATGCAGCACAATCGAAAAATGTTTTTAAAAAAGAGAGAGAGAGAGAGAAAGAATACATTTAATATACCTAGTGCAGAAAAGCTCTGAGCGCAAAAGAAAATGAAACTCTAAACACAAGCAAACGATGTATTTTTAAAATAGGATAAACATCAGGGTGGAAAGCATGTTTCAAAATAACACTTCATGAAACAATTACTGTACACAATACTACAATCAGCTGCTATCCGAAGAATAGGCAAGCTAAGTTGACTTGGTTGATGGGTGAGTAAAATGATACAGGTCCTTCTCATCTCTTGGACTTGCCATTTGAAACAGTTAATAGGGATTGGTGCCAAGGGATTAAACAGCTAATCTATTCCAAATGCAGACATATTTCAAATATATGTATTTGCATTCAGCTAAACATTAACTTTCAAAAATTCCTTAGGCATATATTTACATTTCTCATCTCAAGAGAGCGACAATATTCTTTAAATGTAAAGAATTAGATAAGTTGAGCAGTTTTAAATCCTAGTAACAATAACAATTTATTACATTTACAGTATATGCCACCCGATTCCCAGCAACTTTGGGTAGTTTGCACATTGATTAAAACATTAAAAGCAATAATGAGAAAGAAACAAGAAACAAAGGGCTAAAAACGGGAAAACAAGCCAGGCTACTCTTAAGTGGAAAAATAGAATAAAAACATAATGCCAGAAATAAAAGTTCACAAAAACATTGGAAAGCAATCATTTAGATTCATTATTGCGGCGGCATAAATCTGTATCTACAAAACAAATGATCTGATATATAGAAATAAGAAAGGTAACGATTAAATAATATTTCTGACAGACATCTTGTTTCTGGTAATACCTCTGTATCCTTCTCATAAACCTGTGTGAGATTCTGAATGTCGTTTTTATATTCTGTACAACACGCTTTCTCCTTCTCCAAGCAATGCAATACGTTTTGTAGTTCCATTTTTAATGTAGCTATTAAGGATTCTCGGTCTGCACACTTAGTTTGCAGATTATTTAACTCCTTCTTGGTATCAGTGAGACTGTCATGTTTTACCTAAAAATAGTATATAAAAAGGAAAGATAAAGGCTTCATGAAATAAAGCACAACCTTCTTTATCTGATAACTCTTTTCGGATATACATGTCTGAATGTCCCACAAACAAGACCATTACTCCAATAGTTAACTACAATAAGCAAATCACAAAATTTAAAATAAACAAAGTCACTAGTGGGATTCCAGTGGAACTGTTATTTCACTTTTACATTTTTCAAAACCATCATCACACATTAATAAACCCTTTATTCTGAAGGTATCCTGCTGCACCAACAAAATCCCTTTGAATAGAACTTTTCAAGGTTATAACTACAATTGAGACAAAACTTATTAGAAGAATATACATTTATTTAGCTGTAAGTTAACAGACATGTTAGAGAGACAGATACCTGAAGTTCTTGAGTTTGAGATCTTAACTGGTGTTGGGAAGCCTCAAGTTCTTTTGCCATCTTCTCAGAAAGAACTGTAATTTTCTCTAGCTAGCAAAAAAAAAAAAAGTATACAATACATCAGATTCAAGAGAAATGAAATTTCAGCTTAATTGCCTACAGACTAAAGCTGAAATTTCATGCAGACTGATTTTCCTGGGAGTAAAATGGCCGATATCACAGCAATGGGCAGCTTGACACTAAATTAACGATGTTGTTGCTTTTCTGGTGGTGTCCCTGTCTGCTGTATATTAGTATCTGTAACTGCCTTAGGTATATTTTCCATTCTGCAAGGATTGGACTCCCCCAAATAATGTATTAATTTAATGCATCACTTGCACACACATTTACTTGCAAATCGTTAAGTTCAATAGGAGCCTATAGATAAATGCGTTTAGCCTCATGGTCTCAGCCTGACTTGGCTTAAGCGATAAAACTACTAAGTTGCTCCAACTGAATAAATCGGTAGAAAACGGTTATCATGATGAGCGTTTTTAAAATGGCTGTAGAACATTTACAAGCACAATAAAGGTAGACTTTTTTTCTCCCCCTGAATATGGCTCTGGTTATCTCATTGCTTAATTGCTCCCCCCCCCCAAAAAAAAAGTTTAGCTATTAATTACAGCGCAAAGAAAACAGAACACCGGAAGACAGGACGGCTATCAAGAAGGCAAAGAAAGGGCACAGAGCTACCCCATCTGCCTATCAGGAGGATATGCCGTGGTCTCTGGCTCCATATGACAACTTCAGGGTCAGGCCCATTGTGTCCTACTGGGAAGTCATGTGGCAGGTCATCTGTTGGCCCTGGGTTGCTTGCAATTTATTTTCCTGACAGTTCATTCGTCTTGCTGACAGAATATTCCTTCTGCTCTTTTTTTTTTATTTATCAGTCACCCCTTTGGTCTCTTCCCACTGCTGTCTCTGGCATCAGTTCGCAACAAAGCATGTTCCTCAGCCAAAGCCTGCTGAGTTGGCTTGAAGACCAGGTGATGTTCATCCTCCCAAATAACCATTCACAGCGGAAATTAAGGGCCTCTCGCCTCCAAAGGCCACTACTAAGCGTGTTGGGTTGTTAACAAAAGAAACTAAGTAAGGGTGGTAGTATACCAAGAGGTGTCACTGCTCCCCTTGTCACTGCTCCCCTTGGGACTTATTGGGTGGCTCTCAGATAGCAGGAAAGACTTGACTGCAAAAGATTTAAAACTTGGCTCTTGTTTTCAGTTTTAGACTAGACACATTCTAAAGTAAGAATTTTGTATTTTTATGTATTTAAATCAAAACTGTAACAGTTTGCTAAAAAATAGTGAATAGTATTGTACACAACATTACAATCCAAACTGAAATACTTCAAAAATACCTGTACACTGTGGAGGGCACAAGGATCTATTTTATTCATTTTAAACACTAAAAACAAAGCTAAAACCAGGTTTAACGATTTCTCCTTTGAGGACGTTAACAAAAAAAAATGCTCCAGAAACATCTTTCTTAAAATGCATTCGTTTTACATTAAGACAGCAAGAAATCAAAGTCTAACACTTACCCCTCCAATGCTAAAGTCTCAACGTTTATGCCACCTGCTATCAATTTGCACTGCATGTAAACACTTGTAGTAAACTATGTGAGCATAGTTTTATATATTGCACTGTATGTGAAATCTTAAATGGGTAATAAAAATCAGTCACGCACAGAGCTTAGCTTAAAATAATTGGGCATTACAACATTTCAACGCAAAAAAAATATTCACATAAATACATACACAGAGCTAAACAGGTTCTCTTAAGTTAAAGTGAATCATGACCACGGGGCAAGCTCAAAGGAAGAGCTGTGACCAAAAAAAATCATTTCTTCTTCTCTGCAAAGTTGTCAACTCAACATTCCCAGTGTTTTGACCTCTGTAACAAGCAAGAAATCTCTAGTATTGTGGGCTGAAGGCTATATATGTGGAGCTGAGCAGTGCAACTGTTACCTCATTAGATGCCTCTTCCTGCTTGTTCTGGTAATCTGTCAAGGTACACCTCAAAGTCTCAAGGACAAGAGTGAAGCTCGGAGGTTTATCTTTGTCCTTGCGAATGCCTGAAGAAAAATGCAGAATCAAAACAAAGCCCTTAGAGCTGAACAGAGAGAGACAGGAAAACCTCTCCAAGAGCAACAGAGATATTTAAATCAGTTGGGCTCCAGTGACAATACAGAATGTTGAAGGACCCCTGTGTTTTCTCCAAGGCGCACTGGCGGATCTGTTCTTTAATATCAAATAAAGCTGAAGAAGAATTTTTGCGCGATGGCTACAGTTCACCACATGAAAAAATATGAACTCTGGCTTGTTTTCCTACACATCTTGAGGCCTATCTCCAATCTTATTTAAAGGTATCTAATGATTGCAAAGCTTGTGTGTCGTTCAAAAAAGATCATCCTCCAAACGAAACAAACATTTGCTTTCAAGCGCAGAGCTTTCGTGCCTTCAGTGATTCATGTTCTGCCATGCATTTTGGAAAGAAACTATCTTTCTATGCCAAAGGACCGCAGGGCTTCCTATTTTGCCTGGGTGCAAGTTAAAGCACTTGGAACCTCAAAATATTATTTCTTCTCATACCCTGTACATGGGAGGGGGGGAAGGAAAAAATGAAAAATAAAACCCAAATGATTACCTAACCCAATTTAGCTGATGGCCACATTTGTCAGTAGTGACAAATCCTAATTCCTTTTCTTCTCAACAACAGTCTTTTCATTGTTCATTAATCACCGTATTTTTTGGACTATAAAATGCACCGGTGTATAAGACACACCAGGATTTCAAAGAGGTAAGTAAGGGAAAAAAAGCTTTTTATCCTCCCCGGCCCCAGGAGCACTCTGCAGGCCTCCCAAACCCTCTGCGCACCCCGTTTTTCACAAAAATTGGACGCACGTGCGGGACTTCGGGAGGCCAAAAATGGCTGTATTTGGTGTATAAGACGCACCAACATTTCCACCCTCTTTTGGGGAGAGGGAAAGGTGTATCTTATACTCTGAAAAATATGGTAAGTCCTGTTTCTGTCCAGCCAGCAATGATCAGTCCTAGGAAGTAACAGTAAATCATTTCTGAAATCCTGCCAAAAAAAACTGTAGGCAGCAGTTCAGGTGATCACCAGGAATCAACCACATATTCAGAGAGAGAGAGATAAATAGGTCACAGATAAGTTGAGAAACGACACACACACACAAAATAAAGAAAGAAATTGACTCAAGATGTGATACAAAAGGAAGAATACAAATTGGCACCTTATTGTTGTAGTAAAGGAGTCAGAAAATCCAAACCTCAGAATGAGATGAGGCTAATAAACCCTCTAAAGTACTGAAACAACAAAGATCACCAAACTGATATTAAAAGACACAAAAAAAATAGCTGATTTTGAAAAATAATAAGAACAAGCTGTGAAACAGTGTTATGTGGAACAGATGTGGACTTGCTTTCTCTGGAAGATTAGTGATAATAGACTTTATTAAAGAACCAAACTTTAGGAACAGATTTCCACTTTTGAAATCCTTACATTCAAACTCACCTTTTTTTAAAAAAAAAGCTATGCTATGAAACATTCACTTTGTAGAACATTTACTGTAGCTTGCATAGCAAGTAGCATCCTATATTTAAACTTTATTAAATGAAAAACCACAACTTTGTGGTTATAAATGTTTGTAGACAACCATATAGTCCAACTTTAGATTAGAAAATTCCAAGTGAGTTTCCTTACTTTACTCATGTATTTTAAATTCAATACCACCTCTGTTTTGTCAGATTAAATTTGCTTTGTATCTGACCTTTCTTCAATAACATTTTTTGGACATAGTCTATTCAAAGAAACAGACATCATTAACGGCAAATATTTATTTATGAAAGTGATTAGAAAGTGAGACTTGTGTCCTTTAAAGATCTCCATTGTGGTTGCAAACAAGATAGCAAAGAAAATCCCAGGCAAACAAAATTCTGGGATGCAGCACTAGAGGGATCACCAGAAGGAAAAAAGGAGGTCCTAATCCTGCTATGCAGAACTTTAGTTAGAACCCATTTGGAATGGACACCTCACTTAATAATAATAATAATCAGGTTGAGTGAGCCCAGAGATGGGCAACAAGAATGGTGAAAGTCTTAGGAACAAAATATATCAGAACTAACTATGTACAGCCTGGAGAATAGAAGAGAAAGTGGGGGACGTGACTGAAACCTTTTATATTAAGAGTATGAATAAGGTTCTAGAAGGCTTTCAATATTAAGCAAAAATCAAGAACATGGCGTAACCGCAAGCTGACAGGAGGAAAATTCAAAACTAATGTTATACAGAATTACCATATTTTTCTAAGACTTACCTTTTCTCCCCCTAATTGGGGCTGATAATTCAGGTGCATCTTATACTCCGAATGTAGCTTTTTCAAAGCTTTTT